>JADRCD010159082.1:8307-19817 GCA_019843815.1 Montemys delectorum
TCTCTCTCTCTCTCTCTCTCTCTCTCTCTCTCTCTCTCTCTCTCTCTGTCTCTCTCTCTCTCTCTCATAAGCCATTACAGCCACTCTCTAGACATGCTTCATACAAAGGAAAATATCAGGGTCTGTGTGTCAAGTAAGACACAGCTAAGAGGAGAAATCAAAACAAGGCTGAAGAAATTAATTTCTCAGGTGTCCCAGAGAGGTTAGGGGTGCAGACTAGAGACCAGTAGGAAGTACAGAGGTGGAGAAGGGCTGGGGAATAGAAGAGAGGAGATAGATAACATGGAGCTTGGCTATATGGAAGCTTGTGGGCATTGTTTCCTAGGCATTGCCTCTGTGACTATAGGTCATCAGGTTTAAAGCAAATACATTGACCATTAGGTTTCATTACAGTCAGTTGCTTTGGGGTGTATTATGTTTGAGGTCAGTGAAATGAAGCACATCCGGGCAAAACCTCAGTGTTCTTGAGAAAGTTTTTACTTGACCAAGGATCTGATTGGATTTCAAGCAACCCATGTCACTATCAGAAACTTTACTAAAATAAGAGGGACCTACAGTTCCGCTTCCTGGGATATGCTCAGCAATGTGGTGGGCCCAGTCACCTACTGTGTCTGAGAGATGGTGGTGTGGCATTAAAACTATGCATTGCCACTGCGACTGTCCCCCACCAGAGCACCAGCCTTGCTCTCTGCATCATGATTCTTTCCATCAACTGACGGTCCCTACACTTTAGTCAACATGATCTCTCCATCCCAGAAGCAACAGACTTCCAGTAACATGTGTCCACATAGTGAGATGCGTTTCTGTACCCTTGTCTCTGTGCTGCCTTGTTGGAGGCTTTCCCTTAGCACTGAGTCTCCATGCCTGGTATCCATGTGGACACTAAAGAGTGTCCACATTAGAAATGAGCTTGTTACACATTCATGACTGCCACATCCCCTATCTCTTCATTCAATTCTGGGAACTAAGTTGTTTGTGTACTAGCTTGGAAAGGGATATCAGCAAGAGAGCCTGCCCAACCTAATCTCCAGATAATCCCATTCTGATGATCCTCCAGTGCCGTTCACTGTAAGGTGTACCACAAATTTAACAACAAACTTTGGAAGGTGGGGTACAGAGGTGCTACATGAACCATTGGATGTAAGGTCATCTACTAATTGCAGTGCTATTAACATTTGAAGCCACGACTCAGAATGGAGAAAATGTATACTTGCTAGTGGATGCAGATGTCCAGACCCCAGTATCTTCCACTTGTTTGCCCAAAGGAAACAGTTTGTTTCTTTTACCTATCTTGACTCAGAAACTACTATATCCATCCTTTACGTTGTGTTTTAAGTGGGTCTCTCATCCTCTTATTCTAGCAAGAAAAGTGTCATTTTCAAAGGAAACTCTTTGTATTCCCATCTTAGTCGATCTCCTTATGCTTAGATGTAATTGTTTCCTCCCCCCCCCCTTTTTTGAGTCAGAGAGCTAGAAGTTTATGAATTGGGATGGAAAAGGCAGGCCATCAACGTACAGAACAACATTGCATCATAGAGATCTTGTCACTAAAAGCTCTCTGTAGCCCTCATTAACATCACCATTCTGTGTCACAAGTGTGACTTGCCACCATGCAAAAGGGCCACTGGTTTCGAAATAGCTTGTAGAATTGGATTCTGGGACACGACTCTAAGGATGAGGGGTCACATGGCACATCTGCCCATCTGTTTGTTTGTTTGTTTTGTTGTTGTTTTTTTAATCTTGGATCAAATATCAGCTTTCAAGGAAGCCTTCGGTGACCACACCACACTATCTGTGGTGGTTTGAATAGATATGGCTTTCGTAGCATAGACCCATGTGCTTGAATCTTTGGCCCATAGGGAGTGGCACTATTAGAAGGTGTGAACTTGTTGGAGGAAGTGTGTCACTGTGAAGGTGGGCTTTGAAGTCTCCTATTCTCAAGCTATGCCCAGTGAGGCACACAGCCTTCTTCTGCTCCCTGAGGATCAAGGTGTAGAACTCTCAGCTCCTTTTCCAGCACCATGTTCGCTTTGATGCCACCATGTTTCCTGCCACGATGGTAATGGATTAAACTTCTGAAACTGTAAGCCAGCTTCAATTAAAGATTTTCCTTTATAAGAGTTGCTGTGGTCATGATGTCTCTTCGCAGCCATCAAACTCCAACTAAGACACTATCTGAAATTGTGTTTCCTATGGTCTGTCTATCTTCGATACCTTCTAGTCCATCATCATGCCTCCTTCTAGTCCATCATGCTTTTGTCTTTTATCTCTGTTTATTTTCTGTCTGCTGTGGAATCTAAGCCAAATGTGTGTATGGTGGGGAGGTTTCCTCAGCTTTGTTCACTATAACATGTCTAGGACTTTTAAAGTACTTAGCATAAATAAGCACTCAACATGTTCTTTATGAATGAACGAGTGAATGATGTGTTCTTAATGGCTCCTGCTTCTCTGAGTCATTGTCAATCGAATGTCTGTGTAGTTGCTTGGTTGAGCCTACTTTATAGCCTTAAGCTTCAGGGAAGGCTGAAAACACATTATTGTTTTCTATACTAATACTCATTTTGCTTCATAAATTACTTGGAAAAATAATTTCTTTTGCATTCTGCCTCAAATCTTGATTACCTACATCCTGCTGCTGAAGAGCAAACTTAATTATGACACACCTCATTACATTATTTTTAAATCCAAAACCACTTAGCCTACTTTAACCCCCACCTGTATGCCAAACACCAAGTTACTTTCAATAGCATAAAAGACTCTGTATTGGAGTATTGTTTGCCTATCCCCTTCTGTCTGGAATATTGCTTCTATGCCTGCCCTTTGAGCATCCACTCTCTGTGCAACACCTTCCAAGTATACTTACCTCCACATTCCACCCTTGTCCAATATCTGACCCCACTGTCTCCTCAGCAGCACAGAGAAACTCTCAGCATAAGCTGTTACGTTATAACCCACTGGTCAGCCTTGGTGATTAGTTCAATTTGTCCCCCCATTCTTTCATCTTTCTCCAGCATTCACTCATAACCTTCTGCGTACCATGTGTTGGTGGCTTGGTGACACATAAGACACTCATCATTTGTGCTCTAACAGAGCTTAGAGTGGAACAATTAGGGAAGAGATGCATTTATACATATCATGAAAGCAAAGGACAAAGTCCCCCGAGAGCACCCAGCACTCAATGGAAACAGCCGAATCGCTTAAAAACTGAAGTAGAGGTTTGGAATAGGTGTGGATGGGAGACCAGGAAGAGAGAAAAATGAGAAAAGATGTTAAGCAGGTGGTAGATAGGCCAGGGCTGAATCTCTGAGTTAGGGAGAAGTTCTCCATATCTAAGAAGCTAAACAAAGGGCACAGCGGAGAAATTAGCAATGGAAAGGGAGTATGGTGGAAGGTGAAGCAGAAAGGACTGTGGAAGCCATTTAAAGAACTTCTCATATTATCTTAAAAATGAAGGGAAACCATAAAGGGATTTTTAAAAAGGCCCAGGCCCTGGGGTAAATGCTAAATGCACCATTTTGAGCACATCCTTAATGATGGTCAGAAAAGATAACCAGAGACACTGAAGCTCTCTGGAGCCTACATTACAAGTGACTGATAGAGATAGAGCAGGCTGTGGCTCTCAGGGTACAGTTAGAAGATAAAGTTGGGGGATTAAGAAGAAACTATTCTGTTCAATGACTGGTATGGGTATGCCCTAAAAAGACTCAATCATCTATCATGAAAACCATTGTCTATTGCCTATCAGTCTTTTACTAACAGTGTGGGCTATGGACTGATATCACTCCTCCTGGCCCCTGAGAAATGTGGATGGCTTAATGAGAACCTGAATCTAGACAACTTTCTCAAAGGATTCATGGACTCATTCGAGGTTGAAAAGCATAGTCTCAGAGGCCTCAACCTCCTCGTATCACACTGTGAAAACTGACAATGAATATGCACATGCATAAGTATGTGTACATGCATACACACTCATACAAACAGACTAATAGGGAAAACTACAGCTTTCTAAATTGCTGCTAGAAGATAATTTGAAAAATAGTGAATTTTTCAGTTTTGTAGAAGTGCTATCCTTAAGATCTATAGGAGAAATATTTGTTAAACTTTTCAGATAATCATCACTCAAGTCGGATAGAAAAAACAAGAATAATATATTAAAGTTTGTCAATAGTAATGATCAGTGGTATTTTCTAGATGACCTCAGTTAACCAATACAAGAAGGTGGACCCAGTGTAACAGTGCTCTTTGATTTTTCTTGTCTTCCTCCATAGAGGACTGTTTAGGAGAAGCCAGCATAAGTAGAAAAACAGTAGCCATGTGTGGGTTTTTAATAGCAGCACAGTCTGCTTACTGGCTCTTCCTGCCCTTTACATGACTTGCAAATGAGTTAGTTAGCTATCAGGTTAATTGAATGCTATCTGGAAAACATGCACATGGTGTGTGTGTGTGTGTGTGTGTGTGTGTGTGTGTGTGTGTGTGTATGATACATGTGTATGTGGTATATGTGTGTTGTATGTGTGTGTATGTATGGTGTATGTGGTATATGTGTATATGTGTATGTGTATGGTAGGTGTTTGTATGATTTGTGTGTGTGTGCAGCATGTGTTTATGTGTGTGTATGTGTGTGTGTGTGTGTGTGTGTGTGTGTGTGGCATGTGGGGGTTGTTGTGTGTGTGTGTGTGTGGCATGTGGGGGTTGTTGTGTGTGTGTGGGGGGTGTATTTCAGAGGCTCACACTTCAGGAGCTCCTGCATTCTGGGGAGCTGTTGAAAATGCCCTCCCACTGGTTTCTGGGTCCTCACTGGCCACCCTGGAACTCTGCCCACCCTAACTTGCTGAGATATGTCTGTCATTTTTGACTGGGTGTGATTCTATCAGCCCAGTGACTTGTCAGGTCCCAAAGAAATTAAAAAAGGAAAAGTCCAGATGGTGACATTTGTGGTGAAAAAGAAAAGCGTCTTTTTCAGTCAAGCTGCCTTCCAATTATTTAAATTTATACAGATTTTATTTATTTATTTGCCATTTTCTCTTCTAAAAGGAGAAAGTTCTGGGCCTGCAAACAGGTTGCCTCCCTGGTCCTAGGCTGCTCATGGCTGGGATGCGGTTTACTGTAGCTGAAGGAAGGCACTGAGGCTCTCAGGAAGCAAGCTCTGGGCTCTGGGGAATGACTGTCCCAATGTCCTCTGATCCAGAAGTACTTCTCAGCTCTCCTTCAAAAGATTTAATGTTTTTAATACTACAAAATCCAATGACATTCTTTGAGAGGTGAGTGCATATTTCCTCCCTCTTTATTGAGCCTGGGGCATTGGAGGCCCTATAAATGCTGTGATTAATGTCGGCTAACAGCGAAAGTGCATGTGTTTTGAGCACTGTTTTAAATGCTCTATACGAATTGCTTCATGTATTGTCCATAACGACTAGGTAACACATGCACGCATTATTATTTTCATTTGTTTCAGATAATAAAATGAGAAAATGAGTTTCGGGAGGTTATTATGTAAATAGCTCAAGGTCACAGGTGAGTAGGTGGTAGGTCCATGGTAGGAATCAGGCCATCTGATTTCATTGAAATCATCAAAAATTCACAGTATAGTAAATATCACAGTACACTCCCAAGATCTGATGAAGAAAGACTGGGATGCTCAGTGGGGAGAGATGCTCGGTGGGGAGAGCTGTGGAAGCCAAGGAAGATATGGTGGGCGAGGGAGGGTGACCGGAATGACAACCTAGAGGAGTGTGGAGACTATGTAAATCAAGAGGGGGTATTAAAGGCAGCTGAGTTGAAATAAATAAAGTTATGGGGTGTGATTATGGCCGTATTTGGGAAGCACTTGTGCTTTGAGTACAGGGCACAAGTAAAATTCAAGTTTAGATGGGGTGGGATGTAATGCCTACTATGAAGAGCATCTGTCGGCTGGACTATTGTATCTCTACTTACCTTAGACTTGGGGACATTTTAAAGTAGGAAGGTGATATAATTTTGCATCCATTTTATTAATATTCCTCTTTAGCCAAGTAGAACATAAACTTCACCCTTCTGTTTATATCTTTCTGCCTTCCTGCTTCCAGCTGCCTGTTCCTCCCGTGGGGTGGCAGACTGACAGGAACTGGATCTTTGAGTGAAACTGATTGCCAGCACTCCATCCTTTGCAGACAGGCTTAGACTTTAGCTCTGGCCCCAGATATCCTGATCAATGCATTGTGCTCTGGGGAAAGTAAACAGCTTGGGCAAGCACAGGCAAGCTACAGATATTCTGTGTCAGCCAAAGGGGAAGCTTGTAAGGAAACCCATCCCCTGCCTCTTTCTTCCTCAGGACAGCATCGTCCCTCTGTAACCAGCTCAAGCCAGCTCCTCTACTCATTCTATCGTCTTTGAGCCCAGATTGAATGTTGGCATCTCATTCTTTCCTTCTACACAAGTCTTTTGCCTATCTAACTTTAATTTTTTAAATACACCATTATTAATTTTGTGTATATATGTGTGTCTATATACGCATGTGAGTGCAGTGCCCATGGAGGCCAGAAGAGGGCCCCAGATATTATGGAACTGGAGTAATAGTTGGTTGTTAGCTGCCCTATGCAGGTCCTAGTAACCAAATTCAAGCCCCTGGATGAAAACAGTACATGCTCTTAACCAATAAGCCATCTCTCCAGCCCCTCCTTTCTAAAAAACATTATTGTGTAATCTTTTGCCCTCCTAATTCAGCCCTGATTCAAACTCGTTCTGAAAGTTCTATCTTTCCATACCTCCCAGTGAAGCAAAACTCTTATCCACTGCTGGGGACAACACAACAGGTGGCTTTAAGGCAAGGCTTTCCATTAATCCAGCTGTGAGTCTTATGTTGACAATAAAGACTTTTCAGACTGAGTATAAGACAGATGTGTTTATCTTACTTTAGTGATGGGGATTTACCATTGTGGCTAATGGAAATTGTTTCCCACAGCTTTCCCAATATAACTTCCCTACCCCTCACAAACACATACACTGCCACCATGAAAGTATACTGTTCTTGACTGTTATTCAGGGAAATACTGGACATAAAAAAAATTAGATTTTCGTATATGTTAAAATGACAATCTACTAGCCTCAGCTTTGAATATTATACTTAATGATATTTCCTCAATTCTTAAACTGTAACAAATTCTTGAACTTTTTCTTTTTATCAAATGAAGCCTTCTGATAGGGCATGATCAATATTAATGCATATTAATTAAGAGAGGGAACCTACTATGGTTTAAGATTATTCTACCTGGGGATCCCTGGAGCAAACCAAATCCCAAGTGGATAAGGTATCAGGAAGATATGAATATGTATTAGTATTCATTCTTTGAGAGCTCTGATCATTGGGGACAATGGTCTCTCTAACAAGCAAGGCCACTAAGAGTCAAGGTGCGTCCTTCTGTCCCCAAATCCTTCCATCTTCAGAACTATGTGAAAAATAAGCTAAGATGGCACATACCTCAGCTGTCTCACTGAAACTTCAAAAGGTGTAAAACAGGCTTTAAAAACCCTCCTCATATATGTTCTTTTTAAATAAGCTGCTTTGTCTGACCTCCGTGGGAGAGAGAGGATGTGCCCAGCCTCACAGAGACTTGATGTCCAAGGGTAGGAGGATAGCCAGGGGGATGCCAACCTTCAGAAGAAAAGTGGAGGGGAGATGGGGCAGGGATTGTGGGAGGGGATAACTAGGGAGGGGGGAGTGAGTGAATAAGTGAAAAATAATAATAAATTAATTTTTAAAAATGAAAAAAAATCTCCTCATTAAAGACATGAAAGAATTGTGTTTCAGAAGATAAGTTATTATAATGATTGGAGGATAAAGCTTCTCATGTCATGTTTAGTCAACATATCATATAGACAACTTGGTATGTACCCCATGAGACCTTGGCCTTGTGTCTGGTACCAATGTGAATAGTTCAGAGGGAGAAGGTCTGTACCTTTTTGACAAGAGAATAGAGGATTGCTACAACTTCCAGCTTAGCCCATATACCAGACTGTGCACCCAAAATGATGAAAGTAGATTTCCCTCGGAGCACAGAGGAGTCTTGTGGAAGAAATAAAACTGGCCCACAAGAATGAGTCATCTGAAAAAGACCATGGGAGCCCCATGAGAGATGGTCCTCTGCAAAGGTGCCTAAAACAGCAATGTAGGGGAAGGATTAAGTGGAGCTAGCAAATACAAAGTGTGTTCTTACCAGGTTTTGCGACCCTGTTAAAAGAAAGGAAGACTTTTAAACTCTTCTCAGGACTAAGAGCTTAATAAATCTTACCTGATGCCCAGCTCTAGTCTGTTCTCACTGCCTTCCTTCTCCCTCTCAGCTTTAAACTGGTAAGTTGTCACAGAGGACCAGACTGAAGGGGTAAGGGAGAAAGAGAAAAGGGGAGAGAGGGAAGGACCATGCCCACCTCCTCTGTCTTCTCACTCCTCAAACACCCCAGCATTGGAAAAGAAAATAATTACAATCTGCATAAAATTTTCAAAGTTTGAATTGAAAGCAGACAGTTTTGTGAGCTTGAGCCTCCTGGTTTTACTATCATTGACTGAGGACACACTAAGAAACCATATTAAAAAAAAAGTGGGGGGGGGCACTAAATGTAGACCATTGACCTTGTATAAATGAGAGTCAAAGGCCCTAGCCTCTATTGCCAGCACAGGGGACACATATAAATACATACATACATACATACATACATACATACATACATATACACATACATATATACATACATTTTCATAAAGAAAAAGTCTATAGATTTCAGGAAGTTCTTTTTTTTAAGATGTTAAAGATGTGGTTTGTGTCTGAGTTTACTGCAGAGGATAGTGTCAGAATTGAGAGGAGGAAATTGAGGTGATGGGCTTTTAAAAGAGGCTCAAATTAAGGAGAATTTTAAGGGGAGAACTTAGTTTTGGAAATGGGACATGACATTGTCTTCTGAGATTGGAACTGAATAGCTGAGAATAGATAAAATAATGTGATTTTGGAATTTGATGAAAAAAAAATGAGGGAACTGTAAGGCTAGGAAAACTTTCCCCTCTGATCATATTGAAAGAACAATTAAGTACTGGGTCTGAAACTATAGTTCTTAGAAGCATCATCAGACAGTTGCAAGATAAGTACTCCTGACTTAGCTTTCTTTTATATATATTTACCTTCCAGTCATTCCCCACCCCTCTCAGTCCCCTCTCCCACAGTTCCTCATCTCATTCCTCCTCCCCCTTGCCTCTGAGAGGGTGTTCCCATCCACCAGACCTCCCCCTTCCCTAGGGCCTCAACTCTCTCAAGGATGAAATGCATCTTCTTCCACTAAGTCCTGACCAGGCAGACCTAGGCCAGTGCCAGGGGCCTCTGACTGGCCAGTGAATGCTCCTGGTTGGTGGCTCAGTCTCTAGGAGCTCCCTGGGGTCTGGGTAAGATGAAACTGCTTATTCCTATGGGGTTGCTCTCCCCTTCCGTTCTTCAATCCCTCCCCTAATTCAACCATAGGAGTCCCTGACTTCAGTTAAATAGCTGGCTGTAAGTATCTGCTGATTAGCCAGAACGTACAGAATTCCTAGGATGCAACCCATAGACCATAAGTAGTGCAAGAAGTGGAAAGACCTAAGTAAGGGATGCTTCAGTTCCACTTAGAAGGGGAAGGAAATAATCGTGGAAAGCCACGAGCTGGGTGGGAGAGGGGAAAAGGAGGGGAAAAGGGAGATAAGATCAGGTACTGGGAGGGGGTGGGCAGAAGAGAAGCCCAGAAGGCCAAGAGAATGAATGGAGATAAGCAGCCTCAGGGGGTGGGAGATAGGAGACCCTCCAGAAAGTACCATAGATGCAGGGTGTGAGAGATTCAAAGGACACAATGGGGATGACCTTAGCCAAAATGCCTAACCTTGGGGAGAGGGAACTCAGAGTCCACCTCCAGTAGTCAAACAGGGCCTCAAGTGGAGGGACAGGGTTACTAACCCACAGTCAAAATTTCTAACCCAGAAGCGTTCCAGTCTAAAAAAACTTCAGGGACAAAAATGGAGAAGAGAGTGAGGGAAAGGCAGTTCAATGACTGGCCCAACTTGGGATCCACTTCATGGGAGGGCTCTCAGGCCTGATGCTATTACTGATGCATGGCTGTCCTCTGAGAGGCCTTACCAGCTGCTGGCTTAGCTCTCTAACCCCATATGTTCCAAGCCTTCATGCCTCATCTTTCTCTCTCTCTCCTTCCTTTAAGCACAGCTTTAAAGTATAATTAGTAAGGATATAAGAACAGTTATTAATCAAATAATGTCCAGAGAAACATATCAGGAAAAAAATGAGATTTGTAGTAGAGTACTCATACGCTGAGTGCTTTGACATAGACCATCATAGTTGAAAAAAAGAGATGTCATGGGAGAGAGGTAAGGCTGTTAAAACCTGTAAAAAGAAAAGTGTTCTTGCATATACCAAGGTCAAGAAGTTGTCCCAAGTTTAATTGAGACAGTGTTATCATGAACTTGACAGTATCTAGAATTGCTTAAGCAACAAGGCGATGAACAAGCCTGTGAGGGATTATCTAGATTAGGTTAACTGAAGGGGAAAAACTCACAGTAGTTGTAGGCAACATCATTTCTCTAGCTGGGTTGTGGACTAAATAAGAAAGAGAAATCGGGCTGAGTGCCAGCATCTACTGCTCTCAGCTTCTTGAATACCGATGGAATGTGAGTAACTGCCTTACATTCCTGCCACACTGACCATTCTACCGTGGTACACAGTACCCTAAAACTGTAAGCCAAAATAAATCCTTCTTTCCTGAAGTTACTAATGCTGGGAATTTTGTAGCAGCAAGATAACTAACTAATCCACATACATGAAATTCTGCCTTTTCTATGTAATATAGTTTCTCAAGAGCCAGAAGAGGGAGACGAGTCAACCAAAGCATCTATACTATCATGTATATGTTCACTGATGCTAAGTGAACCACTTTTGCTAAGGAGCATGGCTTTTCAGGCTCAAATAAGTGATACACTTCAATCTACTGCTTTATGGTTGCTTCTTACGCACATGGGAGCAAAATGGTCAAATGTGTTGGAAGCAGGACAATCATTATTTGTACTTTCCCCTCATTCTTCCATGTTTGGTACCTTTTCTTTTGAACTAACTACATTGGTCATTCAGAGTAACCAGTGTTTGGTGCCTTAGAAATTATACCCAGGACTGCTTAATTCATAAGGAACAGATAGTTACTTTATATAGCTTCAGAGGTAAGAAGTGCTTGAGCAAGGCACTGTCCTTCCTTTTTTTTTTAACTTTTAATGCATTATGATGAGAAAAGTTACATGATTTCAATGTATCTGAATTTGTTAACATTTAAAAACATATTTTAAGTAAATAGAACTAAATCACATTCTTGTTTCTCTTTTATATCCCAACTCCTCCCAGAGACCCCCTCTTCAATACCTACAATATCTTTTTTGTCATATTCCTTAAAATTTATAAAATATTATAACAATAAAAATAAGTATTATAAAAGTTGTTTGATATAAAACAACAATCAAT
>JADRCD010159087.1:0-17856 GCA_019843815.1 Montemys delectorum
GCTCCTGGCCTGCTCGCCTGTGTCACTAGGGCTCCTGGCCTGCTCGCCTGTGTCACTAGGGCTCCTGGCCTGCTCACCTGTGTCACCAGGGCTCCTGGCCTGCTCACCTGTATCACCAGTGCTCCCATTCTGCTCATCCCACAGCCACAGTATTTCCAGTGACCCTTGGTCTTCTTCTCTACCACCTTCTCTGCCTGTTCTCTACTCTCTTGCCCAATAGTTGGCATAACAGTATACTCTATAGATAGTCTCTTGGCCTCAGGGATGACAGACGTGTCACCAGGAGACTTCATTGTGCTGGTGTTGAAACACTGAATGGAAAATGTGGGTGTTATGTGTAGCTAGAGATGAAAGCATGAACCCTGGCCCATACCACTTCTTGAGATGGATTAAGTGTGGACTAAGGGCTGTGCCGCTTCTGCACCCCATTGGCCAGTGAGACTCTTGATAGACAGAAAATTAGTGATGATGAGTGGGCCCTTTCTTTGGACACCTGGAACCCTTTCTTTGAAGTCAGAAATTGACTTGCCCTCACACCTCACGTTTCATCTGCATTGTACCTTCTTCTTCTCTGACAACCATGCGGCCTTCTCAGTTACTTTCACAAGTGAGAACATAACCTGCTTTCTGATCCTGCGTATTATTGGCATTCTTTCTCGATAACTGACATGGAAGGCCAACCCTTGTCTGGTAGGATGTTAAGCAGCAGCTCTGGCCTCTGCTTCCTACATATGAACAGAGACACTCTGCCCTTTTCAAACAAGGCAGTTAAAATGTCTCCAGCCATTGGCAAATATGCCCCTGGGCAGCAAATTCCCTCTGTTTGTTTTGTTGTTTGTTTTGTTTTGGGTTTTTGTTGTTTTTATTTTTTATTTTTCTTAACAACTACTGTGGCATCATGGTCACTAGTTTTAGTTAAGGTCAGGGAAAAATAGAGAACAAAGATCTTCAATGTTCTTGTTGAATTTCTCTGTTTAACTCCTAACAACTTGGCCATGTATTATTATTTTCCTTGGCTCTCTGAAGAGAACACACTATGTGAATGGCTGGATTAGTCATTGTTCTTAAATAGGACCATGCTTCACTATTAGAAGACAGCCTTGTAGCAAAATTTCTTTGGCTAAAGAAGCAAACAGTATTCATGCGTATATTTGGTGTTGGGTTAAAGGCAAGGTATGACCCTGTCCTCAGTTCTTGTTGAACTGGTTGAGGAAGACATGTACATAACTAATACAAAGTGTGGTCAAGGTGAATCCTGGTCTGGGGAGGTCCGAAGGGAACAGTCCAGACATCACTTCAGACCTTGTGCTGTCACCCGTGGACACACCAAGCATCCTCCATGAATGAAGATGGAGTCAGGCTGAAGGTACTATGCTTACCTTTAGATTTCTATTTTGAAATGATTTTAGACTCACAGAAGTTCTGAAAATAGCTTAAGGTTTCCTTGTAGGCATCATTAAAATTCTCAAAGGTAGCATCTTAAGCAGACAACAGGACAAGCATAGCAGCTAGGAAATGGGCACTGACTCAGTGTGGAGCCTGTTTGAGTGTCACATGACCTCACCAACCCTGGTTTAGGATCCAATCTAGGGTCCCACTTTGCATGTCTTTGTCATAGCTCCTTTGTCTTAAGAAAGCAGAGACAATTCTTCAGTTTTTCATTCATGACTTTGACACTTTTGTGAAGAACTGGCAAGTTATATAAAAATATCCTCTGTTTTGGATTTGTCCAATGTTTTATTATAATTAGATTGTTGTTCTGCGTTTTTTTGCGAGATTCACATAGAAGTAACATTCTTAGGGAGTCTGGTCGAGTGGAGTATTATGTCAATATGTTTTCTTACCCATGATGCTCTCTTTGGTCACTTGGTTAAGGCGGTGGCTACCAAGTTGTTTATTATTTTTCTCTTTGTATCTAATAGCCATCTTGTGGGGATATAATTTGAGACTACTCAAATATCCTTCCAGTTGGTTCAGCATTCTTATCTGTCATGATTGCTATACCATAATTTGTTTAGTGTTTTCCTTCTATTTCTGGTGCTCTTTTCACATTTATTAATTAGAATTCAACTATTAACGATAGATATTCCTGTTCCCCATCTTATTTATTACATGCTTATTCCAGCATGTTCTCATGTCAATTGCGATTAGCCTGTGGGTCACCTGATCCCACTGCTAATTCTTAGTTCTCAGTCTCATCTGTTGTCTGCATCATGACCACAGCATTCTGCTGGAATGCTCGATGCAACAGACTGTACAAGTCCTCCTGCGAGTGCACCATACCAGTCTGTGTCACCATCTTTCAGTTGTTCCCTTTTACCCATAGTTCTTTTTGAATGGCTATACAATGACAGTTAACACCTGTGGGACATTTATGAAGTGTGTTTCCCATGTATTGTCTCACTGAATCCTCACAATAGCTGAGCGGATCAATCTTATCTTAAGCATCATCGCCGTTTTCATTGTTGTCATCGTTGTCATCATCATCATCATCATCATCATCATCATCATCAGCAGCAGCAGCAGCAGCAGCAGCAGCAGTAGCGGCAGCAACAGCATCCCCATAATCAGGACGAAGCACTGAGGAACAAAAGCATTAGGCAACTTCTCCAGGATTGCTGATCTCTTAACCGTTGAGCCCACATTCTTGGCCACTCGACTTACACTTGCTAACTGAGCACTAATTATCCAACCTTGGCTACTTCTTCAGTCATATTTCCCACCAGTCTGAATGTTTACTGCACTCTCCATAAACAGTAGTTGTAACAGAAAAAGGAATTCTCACTCAATATTGTTCAGGGTCCAGATGACATATTGGCTGTCATGGTGTTAGGGACATCAGTGGCAGCAGAAGGAGTAGTTGTCTAAGTATTATAATTGCATAAACAGTGGTCAGCTTTCCCATAATAGTACCTAAATTGAGTAGTTAAGTGCACATTACTAGGCTGCAATTATGGATCTCTCCTCTTGTGTGTGTGTTTGTGTGTATGTGTGTGTGTGTGTGTGTGTGTGTGTGTGTGTACATATAGAAGCCTAAGGACAACTTGAGGTATCAGTCCTCAGGTGCCATCCACCTTGTTTTTTGAGATAGGATTACTTACTGGCTTGGAGATGACCAAGCAGGCTAGGCTGCTTGGTTTGTGAGCTCCAGGGCTATGCCTGCCTCCACCTCTCCAGTACTGAGATTACAAGATCATGCCACCATATTCTGCCTTAGTCCATGTGGCTTCTGAGGACCTGAGATGGTGCTGTCCTTATTGGATGCCCTCACTGGGACGAGAATGGCTCTGCTTTAGTCTAAGGATGTGAGAATCTATGTACCAACTCAGCTATTTTAATCCACGATCTCACTTCAGTACACAGAGTTACATCCTGTATATAACATGGGCTCCATCTAAGGATTCACAAGTTGAAACCTTCACATAAGATATCAGGAGTAACCTATTATTCTAGTGCAAGTTAATATGGGTCTCAAATGCATTATCTAGAATATCTTAGTCCAAATGTGTTCAAGGAAATGGCTTTTTCATATTCATATATATGTATTTATATGTGTGTGTATAGTAAGACTGTATTTTTAAAAGTTTAAAAACAAAATTAAATACAAAAGATGACACAAAGAGTCACTCTGCATTTATTCTTGGAGCTAAGATGAAAGTAATTTCTAGAGATGGGATTGTTGTGGCTCTGGCACTTGTAGGCAGGGGAGTTCCGTGGCTGTGCTCCTGGCTATGGATTGAGAAGACTTGGGGCCAATTACAGTTGTCTAGGACGAAAGTCCCGAGAGCTTAGGACTTAATTTTGGGTGGTGATAGGCTAGAGACAGAAGTCTTGATGAGAGGTATTATTAAGAGAAAAGCCACTGATTGTGGCAGTTCAGAGAGCAGTACTGGGAATCAGGTGCTTTCAGGTGTTGGGTTCGATGGGCGAAGGCATATTGATGCCCTTACCAGAGGCAGAGTAGAGGGGAAGTGGGCTGAAGAGAGGAGAGATGCATTTGAACCTGTGGAATTTGTCTACGGCCATTAGCCTGAAAATAATAATCTTGAAGATTGAAAATGAAGTCTGAAGCTGCTTCCAAAATGGTGGAAATATATAATAACGGTCAAGGACCTTTCTGTCATAATCTACTCTTTTTAAGATTTTATTTATTTTTATTTTTATGTGTGTGCTTGTTTTGCTTGCTTGTATGTTTGTGCACTGCATGTGCGTCTGGTGCTCACAGGGCAGCTGAGCCACCTCTTTAGCCCCTGTCTATTAGTTCTCCAATGTCCACATCACAAGCCTGAACTCCCTCTGTAGCACAAGTCCAACACAGTTCTCAAAACACTGCTTCCCAGGTATCCAGTATGATCTACCTCCACACCACCAGAAAATTCTCACATAGTCTAGTGCTTTTGATTGTCAATCTGTACATGGTCATGCATTTCTTTAAAACATAACAGCAGTGCTTATCACCAACTGGATATTTGGAGCCCAAGCTTCATTTACGAATGTAGGTTTTCTGTGTCAGTTGTGAACACTGGGAAATAGAAGGTCAGATGGATTTACTGTTGAGTAAGTCATAACGTGTACAGTGAGCTGTGGTAGCATGGAGATGGAAACAGTTGCAGAAGATAAGCCTACAGCATCAAAGCAACTGGTGTCTGCCAGCCCCTGGTCAGAATGGGTATCCCATACTGTAGGGCTAGCTCTTCTTTACTCTGCTGGAGCAGAGACAAAGATGCTGAGGAAGGCCTTCTCCAAGATCATCCTCTCCTTTTGAATGGAAGTTTCTGCCCTGTGCCTAGAAAGAAAACTCAGCAGATATTCTCCTTTGACTTAACCCAGAAAGGCTTTCTTACGATGAGAGCACCAGCTCAGGAAATCCACAGGATGGGTGTGGATGCTGTTTCCTGTGTCTCAGCTTTATTTCTCTCTCATTGTTTGCTGATGATATTTGGAACTCTGGAGGCTTTTAGGATGTGATGCTGGGAGAAAAGAAGTGGAGATGCTCTGGCATATTACATAGAAAACAGTGAAATAAGAAGAAGTTGTCTCAGTTCTTAATGATTTCTTTTGCTAGAACCAAATAATTATTGGGGAATGAATGTCTAATGTAGAGATGTAAGAGCTGTGTAGTACATGTGGAGCAACTGTAACCAACATGGTCTCACATCCTTGGGAACTCCAGAGTTCTGGTTCTGTAGAGCAATTGTATGTAACCAGGCATGGTCCAGCATCCTCAGGGACTCCAGAGTTCTGGTTCTATAGATCAATGGTAATTGGGCATGGTCCTGAATCCTCGGGGACTCCAGAGTTCTGGTTCTATAGAAGTCCTGCTCACTCCAAGCCCACCCAACAAGAGATGGGTGCTCTAGGGACCTAAGCATAGACAGTTATCTGCTGTTCCTATAGACTGAGCTAAAACCCAGAGCCTCTAGTACCAGAAGGACTTATTGAACACACCCTGATCTCCACCATAAGTGTTAGCTGTATTCTAAGCCACATCTACAACCTTTAAGTAACTTTTAAGTATCCACAACTATGTCCCAGTGAACCCCATGCCCATCAGTATTCTCCAAATCTCTTTGGGTTTTGAACTTACCTACTTTCTCAAAGGCCATATGAGAAGCCTGAAGACCATTAGGCCCAGAAATCATGTCAGGATTTAACCTTAGCCCCTCTAATCCCTTGCATCATAGTGTTTTATGTAGTAACAATGTGTGTTGTGTTGATGGGATTTACTTTGGATTTGACACAGATTTGACTTTCTATTGCCTGATGCCAACAATGATGGTAGTAGGTTTATTGATTTATATTCTAGAATATGTTGGAGTTAAATAGAATATCTACAATTTTCCTTATTTGGCTACCTGATGTCTCCTTCTTCTGGCCCATCCAGATCCGCTAACTGGCCTCAGAGTCAATTCTGGACAATAAGCTGGCAAGAATGGAGTTGGCTGACCCATCCTCCCCAGAATATCAGCCATTTCCCAGGGATGCCCTCAAAGAAAACCTGTAGTGGAGCATTTTCCTGCTCTCCGTATTAAATGGAAGGGTTCCATTTACTTGCTTATATATGGAGTCTGTCTAGTAGTTGAATTTGCTATGGGACTTGGTGGTAGGAACGTGTTTGCGGGCATTCTTGTTGATAAATATCACGTGGAAATGGAATTTTTCAGGCATAAGCCAACTCCTGACAAATGGGCCCCTTATTGTCCTTTCAATGAGACCAGCTACATGACAACTAGCCTGGAGAGTTGAAGTACTGGTGAGAAATTGAAGCTATAGGTCTGACTCAGAGTACAGGCACACCGGATACGATTGCTGGGTGTTGAAGACTCTATAGCTCTGTTCCTGATGGACAGCACCTTGAGGCGGTGGCAGAGGTACCGCTGGGGCTGGTGCTGCTTTTATATGAGGCTTCCTTTAGCATGTGCTGGGATGGTCTCGGCTAGAAGACACTCTTGAGGGCTAGTGATTGCATCATTTTGAGTCCAGTCAGGAAAACAGGAGCCAGGGAGACATTTTACTTAGCTGGCAGGCTGTATGAGGGATTGGCTCCAGAGGTAAGAAAAACTACAGGAACAACAGGCAGAAAGTGAATAACTGGGAAGGAGCAGAAGGAGGAAGAGGCTACAACCTCAGTTAAGGAAGCATGAATCTCCCTGTACTTGGCCTAGGCCTGGAGCCTGACCTAACGCTGGAGCTGCCAAAAAGACTGTAGCTTCCCCTAGGGGGCTAGAGCTGGGATCACTCCATTCCAGCTATGACAAGTGCAGGGCGGCCTGTGATGTTTGAGCAAAGAGCAGGGTGCCTTTCTATTCCTGTCACCACAGCTCTCGCTCCAGCGCCTCCCTTCGCAGACTCCAAACCAAGGTGCTGAGGCTTCTGTGAAGCACAGTTGGCAGACAGTTGGCAGACTCCTGTCTGAGGGGAAGGGGAGAGGTCAGGCAGGTTCACGTGGATGCAGAAATGAAAGTTCTGGTGACAAAGGAGCAGAAAGAGAAGCCGGGAGAGAATTGGAAAACACATTCAAGACCTAAACTCTGTCATGCCCTTAGACAGTTTTCTGTTTTTCCACATTTCTCTGGAGACAAAAGGCTAACATGGGAAGGGATCGGCACTCTGAGACAGGTATGTCCTCTTCCAGGTGTGCGGAAGGAACCGTTGTGGCCTTTGCATGAGCGTGTCCGGTGACCACAAGCTTGCACAGCCACTTCATCCGCTCACTGGCAAGTGCTTTAATGAGCTGACACTTGTAGTCAGGGAATCCCTGCCGCCTATTCTTCTGGGACAGGTTCCACATATTCCAGGTTGTTCCCTTTGCAGCCTCCTCTTGGATTTGGAAGAACTATGCTGCGTGAACAGGGTCAGCAGTGGCTTCTGTGTTAGTCCGGAGCAGTTTGCTCATGAATGAGAGAACGTGCCACTCCCAACTCAAAAACAAATGAACAAACAAAGAAACAAACAAAAGCAGAACAACGAGAACAAGCAAGCAAACAACAACAACATGACTTGAATAAAGTTTATATTTCAGAGTTTAGATTCAGCATGGGGATAATAGGAGACTCAGACCCATCCAATTCCAGGGCCCAGGCTCTCTCCTCATTTCTCCATATCCATCCTGATATTCTTATGCTCTGTGTGTGTGTGTGTGTGTGTGTGTGTGTGTGTGTGTGTGTGTATGTGTGTGTATAACTGTTACATCTAATCAGCAGGATGAATAAGGTCAGTGTGAGCAGGTTCTCTTTTTAAGGAATGGAGAACTAGAAATTACCATTTAAAACTTTTACTTTCAATCTGGGCAGTGGTGGCGCACGCCTTTAATCCCAGCACTTGGGAGGCAGAGGCAGGCAAATTTCTGAGTTCGAGGCCAGCCTGGTCTACAGAGTGAGTTCCAGGACAGCCAGGGCTACACACAGAAAAACCCTGTCTCGAAAAAACAAAACAAAAACAAAAAAACTTCTACTTTTGCTCTTGTCTCTCTCCCCCTTGCACTCCCTCTCTTCTCACTCCTTTCCTCACTCCACATGGTCATGGCTGGCCTCCACTTCTCTACTCTCTCCTTCTCTTTGCCTTTCTCTGCCTCTACTACTCTCTTAACTCCCCTGCCCACGCCCTGAATAAACTCTATTTTATACTAAAAAACAAAACAAAACAACAACAAAAATTTTTACTTTCATTTTTTTGGTGAATATTTGGTCCCATAATGAGAATCTAGCTGAAAGGAGTCTGGGAAATTATTCTTGATTTGAGCAACTAAATGACTAGACAAATCTTCTGTGGCTGTGAGATAAGAAGACAACAGATTCTGGGATACATCCAATCATGTCCTCAATAACACAGGTCAAAATATGTGCTAGGCCAGGTGGCTCACATTTAATGTGGTGTGAGCTAGTGAGGTTTTGGATGTAGTCACACTGAACTGGTAAGTCCTACTGGAGCTCAGGCCTTTGAATTTCCATCAAGTTCCCAGTTGATTCCAATACTATCAATCCACGGACCAAATAAAACTTAAGAATCTAGGCTAGGAATTTGATGCTGAATAGGTTGGGTTAGGTCTCATCTTTAGCCCTACAAGTAGGGTTCAGCCTTGGCTTTCATTGTAAACCTGTCTTTGAGGGGGCTGTGAAATATGATGCCCTCCACAGAGGTATGCTACCCTCCTTTGGTGAGGCACCTGTCATTCTCTGGAAAGGACACTGGTCAGAAAAGAGAGCTAACTGTTCAAACTCAGTGCATCTTCCTCAGACTCCAGAAAAGGAGCAGTGTGGTCTCCTGAGAGCTAGGCAGGATTTGTGGAGATCATAGACAGTAGGGGTCCATGGGACACCGAGAACAACAGCAAGGAAGCTTCTGTCTGGCACAGGGCAGCGCAGCAGGCACTTTCTTCTGTGCCAGGCAGGACAAGGGCCTGAAAGAAACAAGGCTGCCTCATGGGCCTGCCCAGCTCCCATCTGCTGGGGGAGAGAAAGGACATGGAGCAGAGGCAGGAATTCAGGCAATTAATCCTTTATTTAAAGAATAATAAACAGCCAGATTTTACATACTGAAAGAGGGAACAAGGTAAAAGGGGTTAAAAACTAAAAAGCAAGGACGTCAGACACCAATTAACACAAGGCTAATTGACAATTTCCCCAAGCTTCCATGGAACATGCCAGGCCGATTTCCCCAATTGCTAATTAAATCAAACCACACACACAATACTAATTTCCCTAACTTAGGGAACTCAATAGACAAATAAAATGAGAAACTAACTTAAACATTTTGTCAAAGTATGGAGAGAAGGAAGGGCGAATGCGATCTTAACGTGAATAAACTTCGGTACCCTCTACATCTGTGTAAGTTCTGGCATGTTTAATCAAATGCCGAAATGCCCCACTGTCTCCATCCTACCCCCGTCACATAAATGTACCTTTCTAATCACAGAATACTGTTTAGCAATCCTCTCCAACTAACTCTCTCCCTCTGGTGAAGGGTACCCAGCGCATCCTGGAAGGGACACACAAATGGCACCATTTAAAAATTATAAAATATCTACTTAATTACAATTAAAAACAAAGGAATAACTTTTCTTTAAAATAGTCCCCAAGGTTCTCTGAGCTGGAGTCTGGCTTGGGGAAAGAGAGAAGGCAATCACTTAATCACACAAGTGTACAGACTCGCCTCGGCAATCTACCCTCCCCCAGTTCCCAGCATGCAAGCTGGCTGGGCACTGATCTGTCTCAGGGGTCCCATAGCTCCTCCTGCTGTGCTGGCTATAGCTTTGAAATGTCCCCCTTCACCTCTGTCCTCCACCCAGGGCTCATGAGAAGTATCCCTGAGCCATGAGATTGGGGACAAGGTTTTCAGGCCCTCTGCCAAAGTCACTCTGCTATTGAGGACACTCAGACCAGGAGATGCTGATGGAGCTCAGCCCTGAGAACTGGGCTGAGGCCCCAGTTTTTTTTTTAATTATATGATTGTTTTAATAATTGGGGCACTCCCATGGCGTTTATTATACCAGGCCATGTCTCTATGAGCGCTCTCCCAGATCATCTCAATCGATCCTCACAGTGATCCTGAGAGCCTCAACTCATTATTTCTCAATTTTATAGACAAGAGAACCCAGGCATTGGCATGTTTAGTATCATAGCTGAGGTTCTACCCCTAATTGGCAGAATGGGATTTGGCTTCAAAAAGAATCTCTCATGAGTTAAGACCAGTTCTATGGTCTTAACTCATTCTTCAACTGCCTCTCTGTAGATGGAATGGAAGATGCTGGTGCGAGAGGAAACAAGAAGTAAGTAACGCCTACATTTTCCGGTGTAGTCATTATTAAACTCTGGAATATTTCTAACATGATCTGTCCTTCTCACATTAAACATAGACTCAAACACCTCCATGTAGGCCCCACCTCCTTGTGGCCCCCCCACCTCCATGTGGGCCCCACCTCCATGCGACCTCCCATGATTTATCCAGTTTCCTTGCCTTTCTCCTTTTGTCATATAATGAATAGCTTCTGGTGCTCACACACGCTTATGGCATGGTCTTTAGTGGTTGAGATGTGCTTTGCTGAATGGATGTAGCCCAATTTATTTAACCTATGACTGCTACTGACATTTGAGTCATTTCTTCTTCCTCTTTCATAGGATGTTTTACTAACTTCTTTACAGACCTGTCTTTACCCATCTGTTAGCTTTCCTTAGGGTAATGACTTTCCTACAAAACAAAGACAGGTGAAGGGAGGGAGAGGTAAGTGGAAATGCTCAATGTACAGAGCTAGGAAGCCTGAGCCTTCACTAGTGGTAGAGGAAATCTCTCTAATGAAGTTCTTCACCATATATCCATTCTTGGGCAGTTTCACTTTTTGGGAGTACCCTTGGGGGTTGCAAACACTAAGACCTGGCCAGAGCCTTCTATAATAATGAAACAGAACTTATCCTTTGTGGTTGAGCAAAGATCCTCATGGAGCAGGTTAGTGGTTATCATGAGGCAAGCTGTATGTGTCTTAGAAATTAAACACAGGGCCTGGAGAGATGGCACAGAAGTTTAGGGCACAGCTGCTCTTTCCAGAGGACTAGGGTTCAATTCCCAGAACCTGTATATTGGCTCACAAGCATCAGTAACTCCAGAATACCTGACACCCTCTTCTGGCCTCTCCAGGAACCAGGCACATAAGGGGTTCACAGACATTCATTTAAGATACCTATACACATAAAACACATAAAATTCACTGTTAGTCTTATTTTAGGGAATTGGCTGCCAAGTAAGGTGTGTGAATGCACACAACACTTGTTTATCTGGTTCTGTTTTACTCTCCACCACAGAAGCAAGGGAGCATATCTTCAGCCTAGGGTGTGTCAGAGGGCCAGCCATGCAGCAAGGCAGAGTTGGACTCTAAAGCATTTTTGGCCTTTTTATCTGACTGGCATCTTTAATACATCTGTCAAGAGGGAGGTAGCTTATCTGTCCTTGTCCCTTCCTGGGACAAAAGCAGACCTGTCACCGTCAGATCAGGGGATCTTTAGAGCTGCACGAAAGGACAGCTGAAAGTCCTCCTCATTCATTGTGATTTATCATAATCACTGACCCCCTCCCCCAGGATGAAATAGCAATGAAATAGCAATGTGATAGGTTAATGTCGATAATTAAAGAGAGTTTAAGACCAGTGTGAGACTGAACTGTGTGTGTGGGTGGTGGAAATGGTTGTTTGATGTGAAAGTCAATGATTGAATTATTCAGAGAGAGTGATTTCCAAATGATAATTTTACACTTTACATAACTGATTCTGATTTATTATAGTGGCACCCAGTGGAGCCAGCTTAGTTCTAAGGGGTTGTCAGCTTTTCCATTCCAGTTCTGGGCTAAACCCCAACCCCTCTAAGAAAGGAACAGCTTCTGTCCAATGTCACTGTTATCTCTCTTGTGTGAATTTTGCCCCCTTGTTCATGTGAAAGTGTATGACCTTTTGGCTTTGTAATATATTACCAGGCACAAGGGTATGCGTGCATGTGTGTATGTGTATATGAGCATGTGTGTGCAAGTGTGTGCCTGTACATATGTGCATGTGTGTGAGAGCGTGTATATGTGTGTGTGTGTGTGTGTGTGTGTGTGTGTGTGTGTGTGTGTGTATGTGTGCGTACACTGGCCTGCATCTATGTGGGCAGTGGATACTCCAGATTGTCTAAACACTACCCAGGAGTAAGAATGTAAGTTTTCATGCTTGCCAGGAAAATAAATAAGAAAACTTAGTCTACAATGATGGCTGCCACTTTTCACAGGAGTCTTTCTTCCTCAGGAGTGATTTAGCAAGACACAGATCTCCTACCACTCTTGTGGAACAATTTAGAATGTAAGTGCCCTATTCAGGGACTCCTAGCTACTTATACTGATGTGTCTACTTATTACTGACATACTCGACCTTCAGCACCTCTCCCTCTCCCTCTGCCGCAAGGTTCACTTCTTGCGGATAGAAAGGTGGCCAGGAACACTGACATCCCTGACTGAGCTTTGTTGTACAATATGAACAGAGCCTGACACCAGTGGGGTGCTTATCTGTTACCAGCTCTGATTTCAGATCTACTTGAACTCATTTCATGTTCTCCACAGACCCTGGGAACTAGCATACTGCAGGAACTGGTGGGTGACTAAGTCAACAAGGGCATTCTGGGTAGCTTCTGGCTTGGCAGTGGCTTAGCATCCACTGGGTTTTGAGCTTCATGCTCACTGGCCATCTACAGCTCTCTGATCTATGGTACCCAAGTAAGCTGGAATAATAATGGTCTATCCAAGAATATGAAGAAAACTGCGGTGTGTAGAAGAGAGAATCAGGACATTTTATGGGAGAGGGAGAGGGTGGTAGGAAGAGATTCTGGAAACTCACAGTCTCTACTCTCTCTGGCCCAGCACTATGGCCCATGGTCGTCCATCCTAAAAGTGACCTGAGCATGCTGCCAGCTGCACACTCCTCTGCCCCTCTGCTCTGCCTGACCCTGACAGCAGGCGTCCACAGTACTTTCACCTCGTGAAGCTCATGAGCTTCCAGACCTGTGCTACAGCTCCAACTGGGCTTCAATCACTGCCGGGGAGATCGAATGCTGTCTCGTGGGCGATCATAATCAGGGAAGTCACATAATTTAATTGTTAGTAATTAACGTGTTACCTTAAAGAAAAATAAGCACTAAAAATTCTACTAGAGTAGAAACAAAATTTGCATAGATTCTGAACATGAAACACGAGGAGGTTTCTGGAAACCTGGTTTTCCCTCTGGTATTTGGGCCAGGACCCCAGACCTCTGTGATTTGTATGATCGTCTTTGTTCTTTAGGGTTCATGGGAAGACAGGCAAGCACGCCTGGCTACCAGTGTCCTCAGACTTACTAGCTCAGAGCTCTTTTCTTTCTTGATCAAGGTGACTCTTGACTCACGAAACCTCCATTGTGGACATTACTGTAAAAAGCTCGGGGGGTAGGATGAATTGCAGAATCACTGAAACCTCCTGAGTGCTTCAAGGAGAAACAAAGCATAGGACCAAAGAAAGGCAAAAACTGTAGTCAAAAGACAACTAAGCAAGGCTGAAAGACAGCCCACTGGGAGAATGCATTTGCACTGTATATGAAGGGTTAATATATGGAAGATTATGATATATGAATATATTTCATACATATGATATATTTAAATGTATTATATAAAATATATTTATATATTAAATATGAAAAGTTAATAAAGGGGCTATAAAAAGTAGAAAACAAGTGATTTACAGAATATATATACAAGTGATGAATGAGTACTTGAATGGATGCTCAAGGGATGCTTAAAGGGTTAGGGAGATGGCCCAGTGGGTAAGGTGCCCGCAGTGCAAGCATAGAGACCTGAACTCTGGATATCCAACACCGGAGCTTGGGAGTGGGTACATCCTCAGGGCTTACTGCCTGTGGTGGTCTGAATAAGCTTGGCCCATGGGAAGTGCCACTGTCAGGAGGTGTGGCCTGGTTGGAGGAAGTATGTCCCTGTGGGGGTGGGCCTTGATGTCCTATGCTCAAGCTCCTCCCAGAGCAGAAGAAAGTCCCTTCCTTGCTGTCTTCAGATCAAGGTGTAGAACTCTCCCCTCCTCCTGCACCATGTCAGCTTGCCGGCTACTATGCTTCCTGCCGCTGTGCTTCCTGCCCGGGTGAGAATGGACTGAACCTCTGAAACTGTCAGCCAATCCCAATGAAATGTTTTCTTCATAAGATTTATCTTGGCCATGATGTCTCTTCACAGCTATGAAACCCTAAGACACTGCCCAACCAGCCTATTAGAAATGGTGAACTGTGGGTTCAGTGAGACACCTTGTCTGAAAAAGTTGGATGGAGGGGGCTGAAGAGATGGCTCAGTGGTTAAGAGCACTGACTGCTCTCCCAGAGATCCCGAGTTCAATTCCCAGCAACCACATGGTGACTCACAACCATCTGTAATGGGATCCAATGGCCTCTTCCGGTGTGGCTGAAGACAGCTACAGGGTAAGTATAATACATATATAAATAAATCTTTTAAAAAAATGTAAGATGGAGAGTGAGAAATGACCACTGGCATCAACCTCTGCCCTCTACATATGCAGGCATGGACCTGCACATCTGCACACAGACGGACAGATAGACAGACACACATAGCACATGGGACACACACACTCACACACCCGAGAAAGAGAGAGAGAGAGAAAGAGAGAGAGAGAAAGAGAGAGAGAGAGAGAGAGGCCTATTAAAGAAATGTAGATTTAACAATATAACAATAGCACTTAATTTCTCTACCTCATATTGACCAAACTGAAACAACTTGGAAGGGTGGGTTAATAGTGTTGCGGATGGGAGTGGAAATTGGTATAACTGGTATACTCTTTCAGGTGAACAGCTTGGATAGATCAGTTAAACTTTATAATGGTCTTTACAACACTTAAGAGTAAATCAATGGCAGGAATATCATGTCTGGGTAAGAGATATGAAGAACTATATTCTATGTTATTGTTTTGTCAAAGAGCTGGCTTTAGCCTAAATGCCTATTAACCAGATACATGGTAAGATGTCTTATTTCCCTCATGCGAGGGGATAGTATATAGTCACCATCACTGTATATGTGTGTGTGTGTGTATGTATATGTATATATACAAATATATATCAGCATCTATGTATGTATGTATGTATGTATCTATCTATCTATCTATCTATCTATCTATCTATCTATCTACCTATCACCATAGGAAAAAAACACAGTGCAGGCTGGTAGGCAGAACAGCAATGCCCATTTTAAAAATTAGGGTTAATATTTACTTAGCAGAGGATATGCCATGATCACAAAGGATGCACTGACCCCTACAATGTCTCCAAATCTAAGGAGAGTAACTGCATAATTTGTGGTGTGGTCACTGAGTTTACACTCTACCTTGATAAAAATAAATGGCTAATGGTGTAATATTGTCAAGGCATAGGTAAAGAAAAAGGAGTCTAGAAAACACCTTTAGCATCAAAGAAGGCTGCAGGGGTCCAGGGGATGCAGTGCGGTTGGAGAAGTTTGAGTAGAAGGCACAAGGTCCTGAGTTCAATACCTGATACCCCATAAACTGAGTGTGGTGGTGCATGTCTTAATCCCAGCACCCAGGAGACAAGGGAAGAAGGACCAGGAGTGCAAAGGTAGCTGGAGCTAGTAAGCCAGTGTTCACCGGGGTATGCTTCCTGAGTGTTAAGCTGGCCTTCTCCTGTTGTGGGCTGTCCAGGTGCATAGGTTTCCTCCTCACTATGGTCCATCTCATTAGCACACAACATCCACCACAGTCCTCCCCTGGGCCTTGGCTTTCCCCTGCATGAGCTCGGGCCTAAGAAGAGTCTCCAAAGTCACTGAGGGTGTTCTCCAACTGGTTAGGAGCCTTCGTCAGAGGCACCGAGAGACTCTGGCAAGGGTCAGGTGCCTGCTTTGTTTCCTGGAGATCTGGCCTGAGCAAAGGACCTCTGGATGTTCACTCCTAAACCTATCAGGAAGGAGGGTAGAGAACATGGTAACATAACAGGAGCAGTGTTCTTCTACTCTAAATGGGTAGGACACTTGCTCGTTAGCTCAGGGGTTGGCAGAGTTCAGGAGAGTGAGTGGGTGGGTTCACATCTCCAGCTCCTTTCCTTGCAGTTTTTAGAGCAGCATTTTGAAGTCGTCTGAGGAAGCACATTATTTCAGGACAGCAGACGACCCTTTGAAGGGGCTGTATGCTGAATGTTGACACTGTTGAATTAAAAGCTCCAGGAATCTGCTCCTATGTTTACCGCACACCCAGCAATACTTTCAAACACTTAGTGAGCATTCATTATGTGACAGGCATTGTTCCCTGCTCTGTAGAATGGGCTGGTTTAGCTCTCAGAGTCCCCTGAGCTTCATGCTGTTACTGTCTCAACCAGTCAAATGCTGGAACTAAAGCTTACACCTAACCCCAAGTTCTCCAGACTCTGAAGACAGGCCTCTCTATGACTCTGCTAGACTCTTCTGCTCTATGCCCCAGTAACCTACTGTGCTCCAGGCCTACCGCTGTACAGAAGGCATTTTGGCTGGGAGGTGGTGGCAGTGGATTTCTGAGCCAAAGCTAAGCCAATTCTATCCAGTTCGGATTGACACTTGTTTCCTTCCTCTGTCTCATTCTTTCTTTAAGAGGAAGAAAGTCTCAAATACCTGCTGGTTGCCATATCTTTCAGCTTCTGTGGTCAACATTTAATTACATTAGCATTTGTTTTCACTAAAAAAAGTAATCACATTACTGCCTTTCATGTCACATTAGGGAAAATGGATACCAATATGATGCATATTAATAGACTATGATGGGAAGTTGCTAACACAATTAGACTTTCACATTTTATTAGTTCTGGAGTGACACCATCCACCCAAGAACAGCTCACTTTAATATTGGGGAGGAGCAGGGTAGAGCATGGTGGGTACTGCTTGATGTTACATGGACACAGCCAGCTCTCAGGGGAACTGGGAAATCCATTGGGTCCCCTGCACAGCCTCTGAGTCCTACATTCCTTCTTGTGGCATGAGCGGCACCTGGACTTGGACCGGGAGAGGTGCCTGCTCTTCGCAGCCAGCCCGTGTACTTGAATTGCGGTCATTAAAGGATCATGTGACACAATCCTGCCCATGTGGCCTCAGATCAGATAGAATTAATATTTCATTATCTAGTCAGTGGTGGGTGCTGGCAAAGGGAGGGACACAGACAGGGAAAATGTCCCCAGGGCCTTTCCCGACACTCCTAGCGAGCTCTCTGAGAGGCCTTGCTTTGGCTGGGTGCCCATGAGTAACATTTGGCTGCTTTGTTTTCCCAGAGGTCTGTCACCATCTTTCTTTTTTTGCCCTCTGTCCTTCTTTTCCCTCTCCTAGGTCATGGTGGGAAACCTTTGGTCCACCTCTCTGGGGAGGGTGGTGTGCTGTGGTATTGGGGGAACTTCTTTCTGTCTCCTTCCATATTGAATCTCCGAGCCACGGCCTCTGTCATCAGCCTTCTGATGGAAACACTATGTACAAATCAATTTGTTTCTTTAGGAATATTTTTGAACTCCACAAAGTGATGTTACCCCAAATATGACACTTGGTGCATATCTACTGTGAGTTCTCATATGAATACCCCCAACTCCAAACTATGAGGATGAAGCAGACAAGACTTAGCGAAATGATGCTAACGGTGGGCATGAAGAACAGGGAGGAAGCCGAATGTGCACATGGAGGAGCAAATGCACACCGGCACTCAGACGAGCATAGGAGTGGATCCTGCTAGCCCCTCGTTTCTCCTGGGGTGATCTGGAACGCTGGGTCTTGCACTGAAATTTATTGGTATTGCAATGGAGGAGGACCCTTCCCCCCCACCCTCGAAAAAAAAAAA
>JADRCD010159091.1:0-13473 GCA_019843815.1 Montemys delectorum
CCCCCCCAAGATGTTCAGACTGCCTCAGCTGCAGCACCTGTAAGTAAACATGGCCTCTTGGATATCATGGTCTTACCTCGGAACCTCTGGGCTCTGGGTCTGATGCCCACAGTGGGTTAAAAGTTTAGAGACAAGCAGGTGACTGCCCTCCCTTTCATGGCACAAGTAGTGGGATCTCCTGATTGGGGAAAGGCTTGCCACTTACCTCATGCCAGCTGCTGCCTGACAGGACACGTCAGACGGTGGCTGAAGGAGAAGGGTGATCACTGTGTTGCCCCTTCACAGAGGTGCCATTGTGGACCTGGGGAAACCACAGCATCTCTTGATAGCTGTGGTTTATGAGAATAATACCAACAACTCCGAGATGCTTTGATAGCCTAAGTGGCAGTAAAGAACTGTCTCGTTAAGAATGGTCGAATGGTTTGTGAACAAGACTCCCGCAGTGGCACTTTTCAACCTTGGCTGTGCATTACTGAGAGTTGGGGAGCTTTTCAAAACCCCAGAGCCCAGGCTGCACCCTAGACCAATTATACTAAAACCTCTGGGGGTTGCAATTCGGGCTTCAAGAACTTTTAAAGCTCCCTAGGTGGTTCTAGTGATCCTTAGAAATAGAGAGAGTTGCAGCCTTCAGGGAAGTACCAAACTGAACATTAATTTGGAATGATGGTACAACTTTGCGTATACGCAGAGCAGAATTTCTATGCCACTCCTGGGTAACCCTCCTGCTTTCCTGGAATGGTTATCACTCTCGTTCTGCATCGACAAAGGATGAATGTCAATTTGTTGACTAATATCCTGAGTGGATAACTGTTTAGAAATGAAAATCTAATGTGTTTCCTGTATTATTCCAAAAAATATATATCATGTGTTTTACATGGACATGCACTTCCTGAAATAAATTGGAGGTGAAAAAAAAAATGAAATCTTTGTCAATAAAATGTCTGAGAAATTGAAAACATTCTTGCAGTTTTAGCACTGACTGGGTTAAATGTATTGCAGTGTATGACACATTTTACTACCTTTAGAATTTAATTGTCACATGAATTAATGGCTTAATTGTGATGTCCAACACAGTGAGCTGAACAGAAACAAGATTAAGAACGTGGATGGACTCACATTCCAAGGGCTTGGTGCACTGAAGTCTCTGAAAATGCAAAGAAATGGAGTGACAAAGCTGATGGATGGAGCTTTTTGGGGGCTAAGCAACATGGAAGTGCTGTAAGTGTGGGTTATCAAGATTCCCACTCTTGATACACTGACCCCCGAATACTCAATGTACACTCGGTGGCTCTCCTTTAAAAAGCCTCATTAAATCTTCATGCTATACAGTCATACTTATGATTATTTAGTTATGTTTCAGGTGAACTGCATAAATCTTTTGCTGATCTCCTTATATATCAAAGCCACATATCTAGGCGCATTAGGGAATATATCATCACTTGCATGCAGCCAGCCATGCATGCCTTTGAAGGGAGTAGGACATGAACTCTGGATTCTACCGTTGGTTCTCATTGTACATGCAGGCAGCTGGACCATAACAACCTAACGGAGATTACCAAAGGCTGGCTCTATGGCCTGTTGATGTTGCGAGAGCTTCATCTGAGCCAGAACGCCATCAACAGGATCAGCCCAGATGCCTGGGAGTTCTGCCAGAAACTCAGTGAGCTGTAAGTTGCCTTTTATTCTCCTCAGGTTCGAGAGCAGGGAGCCCGCTGGAGTGTGGGTTTCTTACTGCTGACCTGTGAAATTTTCCTAACAAAGTTGCCAAGGCAACAGCAGCTTTCCTGTGGGCCCTGGATGCTGTGTTTTTGGTTGTGATACGTTGAAGCCAACACCACTCTTTGTAGTTCTGTGTTGAGTTGACAGAAGTAGTCATTGTTTCATGGACTATTTGTTTAATTTTAATTACTGGGATTAGAAGTAAAGTTTACCTGGATACTATAAGGCAGAATGTTAAAACAGGATTATTGTAGTTACATTTACTACCTCTCTTTTAGAAAACATTATGTTGAATAGAAAGATAAAAGCTTTGTTGTTGTTGTTTTTGTTGTTGTTCTTTGCAGAGACCTGACCTTCAACCACTTATCAAGGCTAGAGGATTCCAGTTTCCTTGGCCTAAGCCTGCTGAATGCCCTCCACATTGGGAATAACAAAGTCAGCTACATTGCTGATTGTGCCTTCCGGGGGCTTTCCAGTTTAAAGACTTTGTAAGTTACACATTTTGCTCTCGGTACACGAGCCTAATTGGTTCCTAAATGTGCCCACTTTTCTCCCAGCAGATTTCCTTTGTTGTTGAGGAAATGTGTACAGCCTCAAAAGTGGGCTCTTAATCTTTCCCAGAGCAGTCTGATTAGAATAGATCTATTTCATCCATGTGTGTTTCTTAAAGGGATTTCAAAAGGACGCTCGCTGATCAGCCCGCCCGGTGATGGCAGCTTCCTTCCCTCACAGCGTCACTAGGAAGTTCAGAACTGCTGAAGGAGAAATGATTTTAAGTCCACGAACTTTTTTTCTTTATAAAATGTAGATTAAAAATAAGACAGAGCAAAAAGGACTAGAAAGAGGCCTGAAGGGAGCTGAGGGCTTATTCTTCTGGTTCCCACCCTCTGATTTCTGTCCTAAGGAAGAAAGTATTGAATTAACTGACCTTTTGAAAAATCTCTCTAGTGTTAATTTAATGTGGGCTTCAGGGTTTGGTACTTAGAACCCTGCACTCTATTCCATCGGAACAATTACAAAGTGCAAAGACACGCTATATGCTTTGGCTCGTGTCTGTCTTTGTGATGGGAACTTGGTTTTAAAATTTAATGTATATTTCAAGTTGTTCAAGTCTTGAGAGTTTAGTCATCTTCGTAGAAGACTTAACAGGGCCAGGGTTACTGTCTTGATTTGGGGGAAGTTTTTAAAATGTTGAGTGCAGGGTTCAGGATGTAAGAGGCACCTTGGAGAACTGAATTTCTTCTTCTGAAGTGGCTGAAGGTGGGGGATTAGGAGGATTTTGTTACAAATAGCACACCACCTGGGTAGCATCTATGGTTTCTGAAAAATGTCTCTAAAGAGAGGATTGTGTTTTCCTTAGGGATCTGAGGAACAATGAAATTTCATGGACCATCGAAGACATGAATGGAGCATTCTCTGGGCTAGACGAATTGAGACAACTGTGAGTATGATTTGCCTCCCCTGTGACTTAAAATTGCTGTCTTAAGTGAAGTCAGATCCATCAGCTGACATCATAGGGAGTAGGTATGGCACACGTGGCCCTCAGCACTTCCCCCAGCGAAGTGCTGCTGTTTACGACCTGTGCGTATAATTACCTCTTCTTCCTTCCTGGGATGAAAGGAAGAAAATTCAATCCTGGAAATTTGTCTAAATATTCACTTTGCTATTTAGATAAGAACTTACAAATCATGTTGACTGCTACTCATTAGGAACGGTCACTGTATAGAAGTGAGCGTCTTTATGCCAGCATTTAGAAGGGCTGTTCACATCATGCTAGTCGTGAGTTCTCAAGTGAGTCCACTGTCCATCCATCACACTGCATCAGGGTCCAGAAGGGATGTAAACACTTTTTGTTTTGCAGTGAAATGGTCTAGTAGATTGTTCTGTTTTCAGTTGATGATGAAGGGCATTTACAGAGAAGAGTGGGGAGCAAGCTGCACTGGGCAGGGGTGGGCAGTGTGATCTCCAGAGAAACTTGCAAAGCACCTGTGTTTGCTGAGCGTACTGATGACTCTTCTATTGCTATGATAAAATCTGACCAGAAGCAACTTAAGAGTTTATTGTGGCTTATGGTTCTAGATAGCTAGCTGTCCACCGGGGTAGGAAAACCAAGGCAGCCATTGGCAGCAGGTAGCTGAGAGACACATCTCTGCTGCGCGCGCACACACACACATACACACACACACACACACACACACACACACACACACACGAAGCAGAGTGAACTGGAAGTGGTGCCGGACTATAAACTCTCAAAGACCAGCCCCAGTGACGTACTTCCGCCAGCAAGGCTTCATAGCCTGAGGTTTCTGTAGCAGTTCTGCCAGCTGGGGACCACATGTTCAAATACATGAGCTCATCAGGCATTTCCTATTCACGCTCCTACACGAAGGTGCCTGTTAAACGCTTTGAGACTCATGTTAGATAATGTTACTGAACGAGATGCAGAGAGTCTTGTATTTCAAGTTACATTGCTTAATTCAAGATAGTAGTATAGCTCACAAATGAGAATAGTCCTTTTTATAAGAATTCTGCTCCTAAAATGGCTTTTTAAAGTTAACTACAATATGATTATTCCTCTTGCCACCCCCACAGAATTCTCCAGGGAAACCGGATTCGATCTATTACCAAAAAGGCCTTTGCTGGTTTGGACACATTGGAACACCTGTGAGTAGCTGGAATTTAGTTCCTGTAAGGGGGGTCCAGGAGGAGTTTCTGTTTATAATACAGTTGTGACAACATTCTCCCAGTGCCAGAAAAGCCATTTGTACATCTACCCATCACTTGTCACCTTGCTTTCTGTCTACCATCAGTAGTTTATCTCTGTGCTTTCTGAGAATATAGTCCTGGAGACACACACACACACACACACACACACACACACACACAATTTTGTATTTAACTGGAATACTGTTCAGTAGCTGTTGCTATTGTTTTAAAAAGTTAACTAGAATCCCTAAAGATTTATGGGTTCTGTTTGTTTCCAAGTTAAGGTGACTTGAATTTTAAAGAACAGGAAGTTATTCTTGAGAGTGCCACGGTGGAGATCTGAGGGTAGATCACGGTATCTCAAGAGCCTTTATTGCTGTAATTGCTTGATGTAAAATGTACAGCCAAGGTTTCTCTGTTTCTCTCTCCTGGTCTGCACTCATCAGTTGTGGACTGCTAGGAGAACAGGAGGTCAGGCTTTCTCTGGATCTTTGTCCTAGATCCCTTTCTCCCTTTCTCCCTGTATCCTAGATCCCTTTAACCCTTGACCACTCTGTTCATAGTCCTGAGTCCAAGCTGGTGTCAGGCACCTTTGGCACACACTTTTGAAATGAGATTTCAGGGTGGAGGGTTCTCAGCTACTTAAAGAAGACACTTAATCTTACAATAGCTGACCCAACTAACTGTTAGTTTCTTATTTGGATAGCCAATTCACAGTGTAGGTTAGAGTATGCTTGCTTTATTGAGGAATGCTTGTAGCCAGCAGTTTTCCTAAGTGTTAACTTGGACACATGTTATCATTTAAGTAAACGTTTGGGGTGTACCTCACTGGGACTGTGTATTCGGGTGTAATCTGTCTGTTGGCAACCTTGTGGGCATCTCCTGACACTGTACCAGTCGTTTGGAGAGAGACATGGATTGCCAGCCCCACCTAGAATAGTGCAGCAGTGGGAAATTGCAGAATGAGTCTGCAAAACTGAGCGCCACAACGTCAAGCCAGGATTGCTGTTATTGAAGCAGATTGTTTTCAAAGGGTTTGTCAACTGGCCCATTCCATTTCTGGGAAAGTGGAATTAGTGGATCAGCAGAGCATTAACCTCTGCTTTAATTTTCTTTAACCTTCCCTGACTCTCCCAGACTCTTTCTCTATCCAAGTCTGGCACTTCTAGTCTTCATTTTCCATTTCTATGTGTCTCATTCAAACTCCCTTTGTGTGCTTTGGACCATGGGGGGTTGGGGGTGGGGGTGGGGAATAGAACCACTGCTATAAAGTATCAGTTAAAAGTAAAGCCGACACAAAATGTCCTCCCATTTTATAGATATCCTGCCTGAAACATTATTTGCTTTAATAAATACATTGCTCTGAATGTTGCTGCCTTTGCAGTGGTGAGCTCTGTGGGACAGAATCAGGCTGGAGTGGAACATAATGGGCTCAGCGACCTCTTTCCCCTTTCATGCCAAGCTCCATAGTCAAGCTATCCTAACTGGGTTTCTTTAGGGATACGTGCGATAATGTATTCTAAATCACAAACACAACACACATCACAGAAAGTGCACTACCAATGTTGTTTCCTAGGTTGTACTCTTAATTAATAGCGAATTTGAATAATGAGAAATGAAGTGAGAGAGCGGGCAGATCAGCCAGAGCCCTGAGGAGTAGACATCTGGGGTGGGGTGGGTGATGCAAATAACTTCCCTGGCCAGTCTCGGGGTTCCTTGGTCAGAGCTTTGTGAGGGGCTCCTCTGCGCTTGTCCCATTCACTTATTTCAGGGTGAAGTGTTTGGTTGGTCAATGGGGCTGGGTCATAGGGTGTGGCTGAGGCCAAGGACACACCCTGGCCATAGTTCACTGATGAGTTTGATTTGCTGTTTTCCAGTGACCTGAGTGGCAACGCCATCATGTCTCTGCAGAGCAATGCATTTTCCCAAATGAAGAAACTTCAGCAGCTGTAAGTTTTCCCTTTTTCTGCCCCCAACGGGAACTGTCACGTGATGCAACATCTACAGAAAGCATCTAGCACATTCTTGACATTATTAATGGTTATACCGGGAAACAAGGGGAACGAGCCATTTGTTCCCTTGGTTGCAACTGGAATTTCTTTTTCTGTTTTGAATTTGCAGCTTAAATTTGTGAGACCATATATAGTATGGTTCCTAAATATAGTTCTCATTTTTCCATTAGCTAGGAATTTCTGATGTATCAGTACTTATTCCTCAATAGGACAAGAAGAACAGCAAAGACCAAAGGCCCTGCTAGCTTGATTTCTTGCATTTACGGTAGACTATAGAATATTTACAACATCACATATTAGGTTTCCAAATTCCCCTCTTGGCTCATATTTAGGTACTTTTGATTTGTGTTTAGAAATCTGCATTTCATACAAACAAATGAATGTAATTCCTCTCCTCAGGCATTTAAATACGTCAAGCCTTTTGTGTGATTGCCAGCTAAAATGGCTCCCACAGTGGGTGGCAGAGAACAACTTCCAGAGCTTTGTAAATGCCAGTTGTGCCCACCCTCAGCTACTGAAAGGGAGGAGCATTTTCACTGTCGGCCCAGATGGCTTTGTGTGTGGTGAGTCCTCCATTTCTATTCATCCTCCATTTCTATTAATTCTCTTTCATTTCCCGCTCCTTTGTCCAAATAATGGTTTTGAAGAGATCTGTGTTCTCTTAATAAGCCTTCCCTTTTCTGCTGAGATAGATGAAGTGGATCTATAGTCTGCTGCTTGTTAAAGTTTTACAGATGTTGGTAGACTTTTCGAGTTTGTTTTAGCATCAGCGTGGTTTGCTGGCATGAATGAAATGAGAGCTTGAGAGAGCTGAGAGTCCACCCGGCTCCCCGTGCCTTCACTTCCCCCACCTTCCTGCACCCAGGCTGTGGAGACCCTTACTAGGTTTTGGTATGGCTTCTGGAAATGGCATATACACCTCTGTCTGTCGTGACACTCCATTGAGATTCGTTCTCTCGATTTTGGAGACCGTCAGGAAAACAGTAGTTCCCAGTAGTCACTTTCAAAGATGGTCCCTGGACCTGGGAGCTGCACTTGTCTGTGTTAGTGGTCATCATACCGGGGGTCTTGTGTATGCTCTACCACTGAGCCACACTACCAGCTCCCCACCTGTCACTGTTTTCTTTGTTTTTAGTTACTTGAGATGAGGTCTCAGTGAGTAGCCTTGAACTCACTATACAGTCCAGCCTTCTAAGCAGGTGGGATCATAACTCTGAGCACAAGTCCAGGCAACTTGAAAGCTTCCTAATTGCTATTTGCCCCCTTTTAAAAATTCAGTATGATGTCTCTTAAAAATTATAAATTCATAAATTCATATAACTATAAATTATAAACTAATAAAATCACAAATTTATAAATCCACACACATATCCTTTCTCAGCCCTTCCCCCACTCCTGAACCCCCTTCTTCTAGAATCCAGCTCCAAGATTCTTGTCTTTTTGGTAGCCCGCTGTGTTTAACCAGTGTTGTTGGTGTGAGCATGGATGGGTGAATTATTTACTTGTGAAAGGACAATGCCGTGTAGCATGTGACTCCCTATCCCTCAGGAACCATTAACTGCCTAGAGCTCTCAAGGGGGTTAGGGCCACCAAGAGCTCCTCCAGCACCCAAGATAGCAATGTTGATGGCCCAATCTTGTGGCATTTGGGGGCAGTTTGCTTTCTGCTCTTTTACCCTGGGGTTTTTTCAGAGGCCTGAAGGAAAAAATAAATAAGGAGCTAAGGAATTAGGGATGCTGAGACATTAACTGTGGTGGGTAAAGCATTAGGAGGGATGGCAAGTTTGAATTTGCTGTAAATAACTTAAAGACCCATTGTCTTAGCAATCACGAGTCTCAGAATTTGAAATCTCCCAGTTCCTGTAGCTAGATAGGAACAGACCATGGTTAAAAAATACAGTTTTCAACCTGTCAGCCCCTCAATCTTAACTTCCAGGGAAACCTTTACAAAAATAAATGTGCGTATAAAACACGAAATCTAAATTTGCTTAAATTTAAGCATGTGTGAGAAGATACTACAGACCCACATTTATGTGGCTAAACACTGCTTTGCCTATATATACATATAATATTGTAGATAGGTAGATACATATATCTGTCATATATCATACATATATATCATACATACATATTATATATACATCATAAATATACGTTAAACATACATATATATTATACATATAATATATCATATATATACTATATATGTATATATAATGCTGTGTGTTTATACTCATGTATTCTATATAGCACATATAACATTAATATATTGTATATCGTCATATAATATATTAATATATATTTTTAGGTTGCAGAATTTAATGGTGTTAGCAAGTTTTGGGAAAAAAAAACCCTCTGATGTAGGTTTTGGATGCAAGAAAGCTTTTGGCAATCATCCACAAGGGCCCACATTATTCTTTTTTTATATCTTTACCTCACACTCTCACTGTTCTCTGGCCTGGACATATGAACTCTATGCACTGTGAGACAAGCCTATACATTTTGCTTATCGTGCTTGTCCTTTTCCTTCCTTCTCCGTTGTGATCAGAACACTGACATATGAGATGGAAATTTCAAAGAATCACAAAAAAGAAACTGTCTTATTTAACAGTCTGCAGGCGTAGGGTAGAAAGCCAGCAGCTCAGCCCTGGCCAGAGTAGCACCCTGCTTCAGTTGGTGCCCCAAAAGCTTGTGTTTCCTGGTGAACCATCATCCAGAAGTCCATGTTGGGAAATCTGGTAGTTTCCTTCAGGGTTTGTGTGGACCATCTCTGAGAAACTGAAGTTCAAAAAAAGTAACTCTTGCAAAAAGTAACAGGGAAGTAAAAATAAGCGTGTAGAGTGAGAGCTGCCCAGCCCTAGTTACAGTGCAGCCCTGACAGCCTGCGAAGCAGTGTGATGGATGGACTGATGGCTTCAGGACAGAGCAGAGCTCCAGCCTGCATGTACTTTTCCATTTGTTCTATTGATTTTTGGCTTTTTTGTTTGCCTGCTTGCTTTTTGTTCACTGCTGTCATTTCTTAATTTGTTTATGCATGTGTGTGCCTGTTTGTGCATCCTGTCTATGCAGGTGACTATTGGTCCAGAGGAGGAATTAGAACCTCAGGAGCTGGAGTTACAGACAATTACAAGGTGCTGGGAACCAAACCCAGGTCCTCTGCAGGCACACCCAGTTACCATCTTGATGATATGGCTTAGGATTATTTGCCATTTCTGTCAGCTTGCATATATTTTACTTATGTTTTTGATGGCAAGCCTGAGCAAAAGGTTGCAGTTGTTGAGAATAACATTCAAAGACCATCTGTGAGCATGGAGGTGTTTAAGCTGCTTTTCTGTTTTCCTTAAAAAAAATATTCTTGCTGGGTGGTGGCAGCACACACCTTTAATCCCAGCACTCTAGAGGTTGAGTAGGGGGATCTATGTGAATTTGAGGTCAGCTTGGTCTACTAAATGAGTTCGAGGACAACCAGAGCTGCATAGTAAGACCCCGTCTTTAAAAAAAAAACAAAAAACAAACCCCAAACCAAAAATATATATGTGTCTGTGTATGTGTGTGTGTGCATTGTATATATACATTACATATAATATATATGATTCATGTATATAATGTGTATATGTAACATAAACATGCTACAATGTATACTACACATACAATGTGTGTATATGCAATATGTATGTATATGTATGTGTATCTATCTATATAAAATGTATATATGGGTGTGTGTGTATATATATAATATATATATAACACATATACTATAACATACATAACCAAACATAAAAATAAATATATATGTTATATACACACATACATGTATATATACATGTAAATGTATACACATATGTATATATTTATACATATATGCATGTATATATGTATTCTTATGTTTAATGGTAATTAATATGATAATTATACGTGTGCATAAGATAAACTGTGACAGTTCGGTATAGGAAGATGTGCTGCAACATCAGGCTACCTGGTGGATCCATCACCTCTAACCTAAATCATTTCCTTGTGCTGGGAGTATTGCAAATCCCCTCCATAGGCTGCTGAAATAGTCACTTAATGGCTGTCAGGTGGTGGTACCCACTATATCACTCATTTAAATGGGGTCTAGGTCCCTCATGACTTCTTACCTGCTCCTCCTATGCTTATATAGAACAACAGACACGTGGCAAAATCCTTTATGGTTGTTTATTTCAAGGTAACACTTTTTCAAGTAAATAATGGTGGAACCTTTGTGCCATTGGACAGTTTACATATGCACATTCTCAATGGATGGGTTGTTGCCGTCCCCTGGTCAGCTGGTATGTCTGTAAACCCAGGCAGGAGAACAACCCTAGCTGCCCTAGACTCTTTCCTGGTGTTGTCGATCTGAGCGCCGCTGCACTCTCAGGCCCGCATGTCACTTGTTTCCTTCTTTCCATTTTAAACAGATGATTTTCCCAAACCCCAGATCACAGTCCAGCCGGAGACACAGTCAGCAATAAAGGGCTCCGATGTGAGCTTTACCTGCTCGGCTGCTAGCAGCAGTGACTCCCCCATGACGTTCGCTTGGAAGAAAGACAACGAAGCACTTCAGGATGCTGAAATGGAGAACTATGCACACATCCGGGCCCAGGGAGGCGAGCTCATGGAGTACACCACCATCCTGAGGCTGCGGGATGTGGAGTTCGCCAGTGAAGGGAAGTACCAGTGTGTCATCTCCAACCACTTCGGTTCCTCGTACTCCGTCAAAGCCAAGCTCACCATCAACAGTGAGTAATCGGCTCCCTGTCGCTGCCTAGAGACAGCAGTAGTGTCTGTCTGCTCCCTGTCCTCCCCCTAAACCTCTGCTTTTCTTTTTCATAGTTTCCCACCCAGCTACTTCCCCGCCTCTCAATACACAAAGTCACAATCGGTGATTATTTATATCTCACTAAATGTGGCAGGTTGAACCAGGATTCAAATGAACCAGACACTTTTCTCTGTCTGGGACACCGTGGTGTGAAGGGCCACAGAGTATATTTCTTAAAGCAGATGGCCTTTACCTGAGCTCTGGATGTGAGTCCTGTCACTCCTGGTATATGGTTATGTGACTCTCAGCAGCTGAATTACCCTCTTCCCTGTATCTCAACCTAAGATGGGGCTGGAGAGATAGACGGTTAAGAGCACTGGCTGCTCTTCCAAGGAAGCTTCTACCTACAGAGTCTGTAAACCCTGCTCCAGAGGATCCAGCACTCTCATACGACAGACATGCAGGCAAACCACCAATGCACCTAAAAAACTGTAGGTTCCAAGTGTCACTTCATAGGAAGGTCATGAGGCATAGATAAGATAACGTGTGTCTGGAGCATGGTGGAGTGCCTCGGTGTTTGGGTAGTGCTCAGTGAGTCCCTTACTTATAGCAGCCACTGTTAATAAACACTACTCTTGTAGTATCATTTGTAACACAGGCATACAATCCTACAATTCTAAGATTGTATTTTAGATGCTTCCCACTTTATCATTTTAACCGTTAGTGTCTGCCTGGTAGAAGATTTAGAAGATGAATTCATTCAGCAGGCGGTTGCCAAGGCCTGGCACATAGGAGAATTTAGAGTGTAGTATGGGAGAAAGTCACAGAATGTTAGGTCCTACAGGACTGGAGAGAAATAGATGATGTGAGTGCTCATAGTACAGACAGATGTATTGATTTGCCCAAGATCTCACACTTAATTACTGAGAGAACTCAAATGTGCCCAGAGAGTGCCAGGAGGATCTTCATCGGAGAATCCTGTCACCCTGTGTCAACCTCACTCCGTCACACCTCCGCCTGTGTACATTTCATTTCTACAGCTCTGTCTTTGAGTCAGAAAGAACCCTTTCTTATGGGAGCCAGCCATCTCTGTGAGCACCTGGAAAGGAGTGGCGTCACACCGCACTGCCTTTGTGACTGAGCGAGCACCTGGGAAGAGGACCTACCTCACCTATACATTGTTTTTGTGATTTCAGTGTTGCCTTCCTTTACCAAGACCCCCATGGACCTCACCATCCGTGCGGGGGCCATGGCCCGTCTGGAGTGTGCTGCCGTGGGACACCCGGCCCCACAGATAGCCTGGCAGAAGGATGGAGGTACAGACTTCCCAGCTGCCCGGGAGCGGCGTATGCACGTGATGCCTGAGGACGACGTCTTCTTCATAGTGGATGTGAAGATTGAGGACATCGGGGTGTACAGCTGCACGGCTCAAAACAGTGCAGGGAGCGTCTCTGCAAATGCAACTCTGACTGTGCTAGGTGAGGCAGCTTCTTAAGACTCCAAGGTCATCTCAAATGCCCCAACTCCCACAGAGACCCTCCATTCTAGAAGCTGCTGGGGAAGTGGGTGGGGATGAAGAGCCAGAGAGCTCTGCCTTCAAAACACAACCTCCGGGTAGCTCTGAATCCAGGGACATATTACACATTCATGTCTGTGGCCCTGGAGATGAATCTGTCCCCTAGATTCCAAGTCCAATCTCTAGGGCTATCCTTGTACACAGGGGTATTCACAAACATTGGTCATCTCTGTGTTATCAAGAATGCATAAGGAAGCACCTATAGCCAGATTGGGTAGACTCTTCTCTCTGTTCCTCCCCCCGAGTCTCTGTGTAGAAGTTCTACTCCTTACCTTATCTCACTGTCTGTCACATTGGGAAAGTGTTCGTGATGCACGTGTTTTTGGGTGAGTTGCAGTAGCCCACCAAGATGCAAGATGCCAAGCAATAGAAGCAGGTCCAAGATTTCCATACAGACCTAAGTACCTGACATGAGAAACTTGATTTTAAAAGAATTAAGTGTGGGGCTGGAGAGATGGCTTGGTAGTTGCGAGTGTATACTGTTTCAGACCACTTGAATTTGGCTCCAACACCCATACTGGACAGTTCACAGTTGCCTTTTAACTCCAGCTCCAGGGAACGCATCACCTCTGGCCTCCACAGGCATCATCTCTCTTGTATGCACATTCCCACAGACAGACACATGCATATCATATATAAATATATATATATATATATATATATATATATATATATATATAT
>JADRCD010159092.1:0-13308 GCA_019843815.1 Montemys delectorum
TGTCCTGGAACTCACTCTGTAGACCAGGCTGGCCTCGAACTCAGAAATCCGCCTGCCTCTGCCTCCCAAGTGCTGGGATTAAAGGCATGTGCCACTACCGCCCAGCTTACAAATCTAGTTTTTAAATCTTACTTAGGCAAAAATATTCTTTGACATATACGTTTATTCTGTAAAGTTTAAATTATCACCTGACTTCATCATAGGGCCTTCATATACTACCGTGTCACTGCCTCTTTACAGACACAAATATTTCCCCTCACCAGACTCTGCCCTCCTCGAGGGGGCAATCTACATGTTCCTCATGCCCTGTGACCCAGCACCTGCCTTCCCTGCTCTCCTGTTCCAGCACTACCACACGACCAACTCTGACAGGGAGATGGATCAGCAGCAATAGTGAAGGTGGAGGTCCCAGCAGGCGCTTCAAGGGCCACCAGTTTTTAGCACTTCACCTGGATTTCCCATCAAGCTTTGCAGATGTCACATGCCACAGAAGAGCTGTTTTTTCTGTGGGAGATTCAGAAGGCAGAGGGGCTGCAGAACTGAAGGCAGAACCGAAGCTCACCAGGGCTGCTGTGTACGCCTCTGTGGGAGGAGACCGCTGGCTGGCTTCCTTCTAGACCACAGAGTATGGCAAGGAAAGTTTCACTTCCTGTCTTATATCTGACGTGAGGTGAGCCTGGCACATCTTTGGTATTCGAGAAATAGAACAAATGAGCTAAAGGCAGAAAGAAGGGTCATAATATGCGTTCTGCAAACCGCAAACCTCTGTTCTGTCAGAGAGCTTCCCAGCCAGCCGGGACAAAGAAGTTAGGGCATTGGCGACCCTATTCCACCTCAGCTGCTTACCTCACCCCACAGCATTCTACCCATGTGTCTCTACCCTCCTCCGTCTCCTACAGCTCTGCATTCAGCGCCTGCCTCTCAGACTCATGCTTGCCCCAGGCTGCCGACAGAGTCGGCCTTCTCCACCTGCCTCGCAGCAGCCACACACCTGTTTCCTGTATGGCACTGCCTGAACAGGAGCCCCAGACAAGACCTCTTGCTACTCAGCCTGCTCCACCAGGTAGCAGCAGCCTCTCCATGTTCCCCTGATATGTCCATGACAGTCGACCTCTCTGTATTCCAGAGAGGAGCCATAGAGAAAGCAGTATCCATCTGTACCAGACGAATGCAAGGTCCCAGGGTTTTTTTGTTTTGTTTTGTTTTGTTTTGTTTTTTTAATCTTCTTGGAAGATATGTAACGTATGAGTGAAGCATCAAAGGCTGAAGGTCTAGGGCAAGTGAGGTGGCTCCGCAGTTAAGAGTCCTCACTGCCGCTCTAGAGGACCTTGGTCTGCTTTCTAGCACCTGCAGAGTGGTTCACAACCTTCTGGAACTCCAGTTCCAAAGCATCTGATGCTCTCTTCTGTCTTCCATGGGCTCCAGGTAGTCTCATGATACATATGCATACACGCAGGCAAAATAATTCACGTAGGCTTATGTGAAGTACTTACATGCAGAAAATTAAAAAAAAAATAAATTTTAAAAAATATAAATGGGTGTAATCCTACCGTTTTATTTGAATCTTTTAAAAGTTCAAAACAGGCTATACAGATAGACAGACAGACAGAGATGGTAAAAACTCATATCAGGTGTTTGACAAGTGCCATCAATTTTGCGTGACCTCCGTAGGGGAGGCAGCAGGGTAGGGCATATAGAAGGATCACAAAAATGGATGTTTGTTTACATTTTAATTCAGCTTTGTGTTTTAACTTTGCTCCTGGACTTAACAACTCCTATAAATAATATGCATATTTTTATGCATCAAACATTTTATAATGAAATGTAAACAAAATGTACACTCTTTTCTGGAGGTAATAAGCAAGCTAGAACCCCAGCTCTCCCAGGGAAGGATGCTCACCTGTGGGGAGCCCTCAGGGAATGTATAGTGTGAATTGGACCCCCAAAATCACGACTGGGCAGAGGTGTTCTCAGAGCCTGAGACTAGAGCATCTCCTAGTGTGCCCCTTTGGAGGCTCTTCTCTAAGCCTCTGAAGTAAGCCTCACAGATACAATACAGTCCTTTCCCTGCACCAGGGCAGAGGCAACAGAGAGGCTGAAACACTCTGCACACCAGCCTCTTACTCCAAGGGGCCTAGTGACTCTCAGGGAGAAAGACTTCCTGCTGAGTGGGCTCTCCAACACCAGTGGGGCTCGATCACCAGGCAGGTGTTCATCTTCCTCTCTCGAGCTTCAGGTTCCAGGCCCCAAGATGGACCTAGCTAGCTGCACAGAGCCAGCTAGACAGTGCAGTGTACGAGTTTAGAGATAGTCACAAGGCAGATATGCCTTTGTTCACGCCTGCTAAGAAAATGGGAGCCAGGGGGAATCAGCGCTGCTGCATAGCCTTTCCACTGCTTCCCAAACAGCCCAAGAGATGACTTCGAGTTGGCTTCCTCCAGCTAAGCAGATACAGCCTCGGCTTACCCAGCTCCCAGCTGAGCTGGAACAATAACAAAGTGCACAGAGCAGTGTGAGATTTCTCTTTGGGAAAAAAGGTAATTGAGGACTGAGTATGAGAGAACAGAAGATTCTACAAGGAAGATGTGAGCAAGGGAGATGTGAGCAAAGGAGATGTGAACAAAGGAGATGAGCATCTTCCCAGACCTTTCCTACCGTATGTGCAAAGCAGGAGCCACACTCTGATTGATACACTTGGATAGTGACTGCTGCGCGTGAGGAACTGGGCAAGTAGCCTCTCTACTTTTCCCTTCTACACCATCCCTGAGGAGACAGACGATCGAGACAGTCAGAACACAGTGAGCCAAGTTCAACTTCCACAGAAAGGCAGGTAAAAACCAAACAAGGCTAGAAACCATGACCTTCTTGGCATTACTTGTCTGCCACCTAGAAAATAAGCAACCATTTTTGAAAGTGTAAAACTAAGGGAATTGGTAGAAGCAAATCCTCTGGTCTAGAGAATGCCTCTCCTCTCTGCTCCTTACATCACACAATAGCCAAAGCTGGAGGTGTACCCGGGAGAACCTCGTGAGACAGACTGGGATTACGGTTGTGTTGGTACCTTCCTGTTACAGGAAAGCCATTCCTCTAGACCTACCCACCATGAAGAGAACACAGCAGGCCAGACCCTCTGCTGCTGTCTGTAGTCACCCCCTGGAAGCTATACACCTCCCTCTAGGGCCCTACTCCATCCCACACGCAAACTAGGTCCAAATGAGCCTCAGTCCTGGACCTTTGTAACAGTGGGGGCTTCACAGAGGCAGGCAGATGAAAACAGTGTCACTGGGGCCCGAAGCCAGTATTTTGGGTGTCCTAATAAGAAAGGGGACATGTGGACACAGAAGTACCCAGGTAGGGATGGTGACATGTTGAGACACGGGAGAGAGAGCTATCTCTAAGCCAGGACCTCCAGAGACACCCCCTCCCCCAGAGGCACCAAAGACCAAGAGAACAGCTCCTCTGCCTCAGAATGAGCCAGCCACTGTCAGTTGTTTGATCTCAAACACCCGGCCTCCTGGGGCACTCTGTCCTTTACACAGCTCAGTTCTTCGCCTGACAGCCAACCTGACTGATGACACTTTGTATCTAATGTTTTAAGAAGAGGGAGAGTCTCCAGGACAAGGTGATGCTCTGGCTTAGAATTAAAAATGTAAGTCTTTATGCGAAGATGGCTCAGGTCTCTTGGAAAGATATAAGACAAAACCAAACCAAACCAGAAAGTCACAGAGCAGCGGTGTCAGGATGTGAGAAGTCAGCCACACCGTCTATGTCCCTTGTGACTCGTGTGACCCTTGTGATGGAGGGGTGGGCATATGAAAAATTGAAGCCTGTATTATACTCATCTTATGATAAAGTGGCTATCTGAATAATTAGTCATAATTCTACAAAGGAAGCGAGTTGAGAAACTAGGAAATCAAATAAGGCCATTTAAGCACAGACTAGCCTCCATATTCACGCTAACGCGGATAGAAATCCAACCAACCCCCTGAAGCTTCTAGACCCTTAACCTGTAACATAAGTGCCTTCCCCAACTACCTGAGAAGCAGAGAAAGGAAATGCTGCAGAAGTGTGTACCGGTGCTCAAAACACTGACCTACTTAAAAACACATGTGCTAGCACATTTCCCAGCCAATCCTTGCTTCTGGCTTGCACAACACACCGACCCGTCGGCGTGAGCAAACGTGTCCTGCAAATGGCTGGTGAATCTTTCTCTCCTATGATTTGTAAAGCGAAGCTAATAACTTCTCTCTAGTTCACTGCTCACGCAGGACTCCACACTCTTCCCGGGGCCTTGCATGCTTGGGGTATTATTTTTAACATTTTATTTAAATTGCCTTCTCTGCTGCATTTCATCAATCCGTCTTCTATTTTTAAACCAGACTGTTGACAGTTCACAGTTGACAATTTTGTTCACAGTTGATGAATTCTGATTTGTTTTCATTCGCCCAAAATCATGTCGCAGGAGAGGGAGGGAAATAATCCCAGGCTTTGCTGGCTCTAATAATTGGGCATGAACTGAGTGAGCGGCCGCTACGTCAGATGGTCCCTCCAGCTCTTCCCTCCAGATGTGCCAACCTTGCTGATTTTTTTCAACTGGAGTCAGATCCCTCTACCTCTGCCTTGGCACCTCCCTCTGTACCTCTCTCCCCATTCACTTTCTTTCTCCACTTAGTTCTGGATCATTCATTCAATATTCTCAACCCCACCCCCAACAAACACTATCTGTCTCCTCCCCTGTCACACCAACACCATGGGGCCAGTCCTTTGCTCTGCTGGCTTAGAGCCTAGAACAGATGTCAAATTAGTGTCTTTTAGATGCTAGTAGAGGAAGGTGCACCTGCTTGCATGTTTGGGAAGGTTCTGAATGGAGCCAAAGGCCCATCACTGGTTTCTCCACCTGACTCCTTCCAGAGAGTCCTCAGCCGCTCAAGCCCTGGACACTGACAGGAGGCTGGCCATCTTTCATCAGCCAACTGACAGTTGACCTGTTCGTGACCCAGGACTGGGTCTTGACTGTGCTCAGCCTTGTCTCTTCCACACATCTGTGTCTCTTAGAAGACTGAAGAGTTTCAAAGGGAGGCAGAACATTAAACTTTAAACCAAGCTGCTAAGAAAAGAAAAGAGCCTGCCAAATTTAAAAGAAAGCTAACAATTAGAAAGTCGCCATTTTTGCAAAGCAAAATGTTTGTGAGAAAAAGTGAATGGGGAAGAAAATATATAGAAGGTTGTTAGCTCTAAGTGTTTAGCTATAACATAGAATGTTTCGTTGTACCAGAGAAGAGAAGACAGTTCCTCTTAATAGAGGGAGTAAGACATCATATCTATCTATAGCATGATGGAATAGCCTGGCACGATCTGCTGAGATGCCACCAACAGAAAAACGGAGTGGCTTTTTAAAATGCCGCAGGCAGCTGGGGCTGGAGAGATGCCCCTGTGGTTAAAAGCACCTGTTGCTTAAGCAAAGGATCCCAGTTTGGTTCCCATCACCCACACAGCGGCTCACGACCAAAGGTGACTCCAGTTCCAGGGGATCTCACTGACATACTCTTCTGACCTCCGCCTGCACCCGGCACATGCGTGGTGGCTCACTTCCATACATGCCGGCAAAATGCCTTTGAGTGGGGCAGGGTGGGGCAGGGTGGGCAGCCACTGTCCAGGTTAGAAGCGAACATGATAGGTGAGCCTCCTTGGTGCCTAGGTAATAATAACCGTGCAAAGCTAGAAGAGACTTTTTGGAGAGAAAGTATCATGATTTTAATGTAAATCCCAGTTTTAGGTAATGCTTTAAAATTATTTTTCCGTGAGCGCAATGGTAAATGCTTCCTAAGGTGGTCACATAGAAGGACACCCCTATCTTTTGACAGGGTTTACTCATCAGAATGTCTGTAAACTGCTAAATGCTTCAAGGGAAAGGATATAGGTATATATGGAAATCATACATTACTGTACCTTGGTGATAGTGTACAGAGTTTACTCATTCTGTCTTAAGCTCTTCATATACTCAACGGTTACAAAAGCAATAGCTTGGGAAAGAATTTTAACTTGCTTTGCCTGGTGGTTCCTGAAGACTTCCCAGAATCCACGGTTGCTTCCCTAAGCACAGGCCACTTTAGCCAGCAAGCGTGGTCCTTGCTCCTGTCTCCCAGTAGGGGGCGGGCTCCTTATGAGCTGTGACTAGATCCTGCTGGCTAAGACCTGCCTAACCCTCAGGAAAGAGCAGACCTTCAATAAGTTGTTAAAGAGGCAATAATTGAGGTTTTTCCCTAGACATAAAATCTTTAGGATAAAAGCAAGCAGGATTCAGTTGAAGGCTAAATGCATGAGCATGAACTCACAAACTGTAGACCTTGCAGGGGTACCGTTTCCTCCTGTTACAAAGCAGAGAACTGAGGCTGAAAGACCTGTCTGTGGTTGCTCTCTTAAGAAACTTCCTCTCTCTCTTCCTCTCTCTCTCTCTCTCTCTCTCTCTCTCTCTCTCTCTCTCTCTCTCTCTCTCTCTCTCTCTCATATCCCGTCAATGACTTGTCAAGCCCTTTCTATAAGAGAGGGGGCAAAGTTCAGGCAATTCATACACAAATTGCATTTCAGATGAAATGCTGAATGAAGTTACTGTAAATTGTATATAAAAAAAACCAGTGCCTAGTGTCACTCACGAAATACCAAAGACAGATGCAAGGCTCCACATGAGGGGGGGCTTTAGGGAAAAAAATGATGGTTTGCACACACACCCACACATACACACGTGGTGGGGGCCTGGGGGAAGGAGCAGGGAGGGCAAAGATACAGTAACAGTTTGCCACTCCCTACCCCCAGACCTTGTTACAGCAGAGATACTGTAACAGGTTGCAGCTGTGATCAACAGCCACAACTTCAGTTTCCCACTCTTCCCCCACACATGTAATATACTTAGGGAAAGAAAGTGGCCCTCCCAGGGGTCTTCCCTCCCCAGACAGCCCCACTCTGAGCTCCCCTTCTGGCTCTCTGTTCCAGGAGCTTCCTTTCTTTTGATGCTCTCTGCTGGCTCCTTCCCCCTCTTCACTGTCTGCTCCACCAGGACACCTCTGAGGGCTGCAGATAATTCCTAGTTCTAAATTTATATGGCATGTCTCCTCTGTCTAGAATTTTGGGGGACAGAACAGATGAGGCAGGGCTTCTGGTTCCCGGGCCTGCTTCCTCTTGGTGCCAAGAATAGCACCCAGACATGGTGAGGGCTTGATAGAGATGCCAACTGAAGGAACAAGCAGAAGAGAAGGCGGTGCCCAGAGCTGACTGGTGCCCTGGGCCTGCTTCAGCTGTCAGTTCAGACCAGGATGGGACCCCACAGCAAGGGTAAACTCACAGACTGATCAGGAGTGGTTTTCTCCCAGCCCCAATGGGGAACAGCTCCAAGAAACTTTACTGTCACTGAAATAAAGAAGGCTAGCAGCCCAGGGACAGACAGATTTGCTTGAGCATTTCACTTCCCTACCTGTTCCAGTTTCTTCTTCCAAGGCCTCTGTGCCCAGGGTCCATCCCTTACACCTCCCGCCATCCTGGCCTATCTGTGTATCTAACTGCTTCTAGAAGGAAGCAAGCATCTCCCTAGAGACCATGGCACACAGCAAATATGTAGTCCGTATTTACCTGTGGGATGTGTATCATATAACCCCATATGGTACTATAGCATATCCATGGTATAGGATGAGAAGCCCTGGTGTGATGCTTTGTGGTACTCTATGTCTCTGAGACTTCTACAATAGTCAGAGTTTGGGTAAGTCAGAGCATCTAGGAGGCAGTGAGGAGCATCAGTGTTCAGTGAGGAGGCAGAAGGAGGAGACATGAGCATGGAGAAATGACATCAAAATGGTGAAAGAGAAAGATGTTCAGGGTCCCCACTGGAGACTAAGACGGAGGCAGACGGTCCCTCAGCAGTTTTAGGGGAAGAGATAAACTTTGATATTCCCAGGGGGACCTTCTGGGAAGAGCATTTTCAGGAGTCTGCAATGGAGAGAAGCCCAGCCAGGGCCTCAAAACACAGTTGGGTTTGTAGGACAAAGTCTCTGAGCTGACCAGACAGACTCTCCTCGGACACTGTGCTTTCTGGTAAACCCTGGTGATTGGCACCTGTCTGTGCCTGGAGAAAAGTGGCCTTGCTGGAAACCCATTAATTAATCATTGTCCCAGAAACTGCAGATGGTTAAGACTAACATTTCCATGTCACAAAAGAGAGGACAAAGGCAAGAACAGAACAGGAAGAGAAGTCCTGGGTCCTGGAGTCCTGAGGTAAGGAAGGAAGGAAAAGTGAGAAGAAATGCAAAAGAGGGAAGATGTTTACTTAGGGGAAGCAGGGAACACCCAAGAGGTGCAAGAGGTAGAGTAGAACACCCTGTCTCTCCTCTCTCCAGGGAGTAAGGGCTGGCCAGCTCCAGGATAAAAGGAAGACAATGTTCTAAGACAACCAGAGTGCTTAAGATAAACTCTCTAGGTCTACAAACACCCTCAGAATTTCACCTCTTTCCTGCCTGTCCTGGTTCTCTAATATGGGGAAGCGTGGAGATGCTCCTCTCCCAGCCTGCGGTGCTCTCAGGCATTGCTAGTGGACTGCAGTATCCTTCCTCCACAGTCAGAAGTCCAGGAAGACGTAGGACAGGCTGGGGTGGAGCTGGCACAGGGGCTTAGTCTGCACCTCTTACAGTGAGCATAGAAAGGAAATGACAGCTCGAGCTCCAGGGAATCACCAGGGGTAAGAATCAAAGGCATTTGCATAACCCTTCTAAGCCCCCTTCCTTATCAAGAAGTAAAGATAACCCTGAAGTAGCAGATGTCTCATGACTGGGAGCACTCCTGGCACTGGCGAACAACATAACTTATTCCCTTCCTCTGTCTCACACCAGCCCCACCTTCGTTCTGTCCCTGCTTCAGCATTTGTCCATCTGTCCCCATTCAGGCCTCTGATAGCCCACTTAAGATCTCTTGGCCAAGTCCCTGGAGCCTCCCTCTGATGTTTTGCTTTATAAGCCCCAGGAAGCCTATGGAAGGATCCCTGAGCTCCAGAGCCGTGTGCATCTCTGAGTTTCTTGTGCTCGCCGTTTTGACGCTCACCCATGTTCTTATAAGCTCCATGAGATCGCCTTTCAATTCACACATGGTACTAAATAAGAATGGGATGGATAAACTGATGAGCGGGTGGATGGACAAACGGACACTACTACCCTGCATCTAACTGTCAGCTCAGTACTCCCACACGGCTTGGCTGCTGTCCTCACCAGTCCAACTGCTCAAATGGGGTCATTCCTCCCCTCTTGACTCCAGGTTTGGGGATACCTTGGCCCATGTCAAACACAATTTCAAGGCATTGATGTTTGTTCCCGCCACCCTGCCCACCCTGAGGCAGATCTCAAACTTACTGGGAAACATCTTATTTGCAAGCCCTGAGACAAACCCAAGTCTACCCTTCTGAGGCCAGTCACTGTCAGAGTGACTGTCAGAGAGGAACTCAGACAAAAGGCTAAGTGAGGTGCCTATCAGCTTACTAAAGGGCAAGCTGTCCTGAGCCAAGCTCACTTGTACCTGTGGCTTCTCCCAGCTCTTCCGACCCTGCCCTCTCATCCTAAGCCTTCCCAGCCCTGGGGCTTAGCTTGCCTTTCCCCCAGCTTCTCTTTCCTATATAACCCAGCTTCTCTTTCTTATATAACCCTGCCCTTTGGCCTTGGGCTCTCTTGGTTCTCTTGGCTCCACTCTTGAACCTCTCTTGTCCTTCTTTAATTTTCTCCATTCTCTCCTCTCTCTCTGTCTCTCTCTCTGTCTCTCTCTCTGTCTCTGTCTCTCTCTGTCTCTCTGTCTCTGTCTGTCTCTGTCTGTCTCTGTCTGTCTCTGTCTGTCTCTGTCTGTCTCTGTCTGTCTCTCTGTCTCTCTCTCTCTCTCTCTCTCTCTCTCTCTCTCTCTCTCTCTCTCTCTCTCTCTCTCTCTTTCTCCTTTCCTGGCCACTTTTCCTCTGGTACTTTCTCTCCCTGCTCTGAACTCTCCCAGGTGCCTCTGGCTGTACTTCCCCTCATGTCTACAGTGAAAACCTCCTCAGCCAAACTCTGGAGCTGTCGGGTCTTCATTTTCATTCAGTCCCCATTTGATCCTGACTTTCTCCAACAACACGACCCAGATGTATCATTAGCAGCCATCCAATCCCTTCTGTCCCTCCTTCTCCCCGATGGTCCCCCATCTGATGTCCCTCTCTTTCTCCTGCTTAGAGACACCCTCTCACCACTTATCTCCAGCAGTTCTCTCAGGAATCCTGCCGTTGTGCTTTAGAAAAAAGAAGCAGCAGCCAGGGATATGTTTGGTGGAGGCACAGCATGGTGTGAGGGAAGGGGGTGCCTCTGCCGGCCCTGCTGAGGCATCCCTCTCCCCTGAGGGACCAGCCACACAGTGGATGGTATAGTATAGAATAGAGTTTATTTACAGCATGGGCAGGGGAGTTGAGGGGGTAGTAGAGTCAGAGAAAGGCAGAGAGAGAGAGAGAGAGAGAGAGAGAGAGAGAGAGAGAATAGGGGAGTAGAGGCCCTTCATGAACACGGTGGGGGGGGGAGGGAATGGTGAGAGAAGGGATAGAGAGGGAAGAGAGGAAGAGAGTGAGAAAGTAAGAGAGAGAGGAGGGGGCAAGCAGCCCCTTTTATAGTGAGTCGGGCACACCCGGCTGACACCAGGTAACTGTGGGGCAGAGCCTAGAAGACACGCCAACATCAGCCCTAGTTCTAGGCCACCCTCCCTCTTCGACTACACAGTCCCCTTCCTTCTCCTCTCGCTGCTTCCTCCCTGTGAGAACATGGCTCTGGGATTTCAGAACTCTTCTTTAGTATATTTATATCTCTCTCATCATGCAGACCCAGCATCTTTCACAATGCTGGCAGAAATGGCTCCTAAAGTCTTCGTGAATCATCAATTTGAACAGCTAATCATTTACATGGCATTTGTGGTAGAAACGCTACCTCTACTTTTCCCTTCAATGTTCACCTCTGTCCCGGCACAGGAAGAACTGGAATACCCACCTAACACACAGATAAACTGAGGTCCAGAACCGCTTGCCCAGTGGAAGCTGCTCTGGGGAGAGACAGAAGGTACACCCTGCTCTGTTGTGTCAGGATCCTGTCTGTGCTCTTAGGGTGCTTTCTCGTGCTCTCTGGTCAAGGTGTCTCACTGCTGAGTCACCTATCCTCGCAACCCACCGTGTTGGAAGAAAGGACCAAGCCAAGTCACATGCTGGTGCCACATCTCTGTAAAGGGACATGGACATGCATTTAGCCAGGATTATACAATTTTTAGATCAGGAAAGGCACAGCGAATGCAGTCTTTCCTGGGTGTTTCTGGAGGGGCCCTGTCATGACCTCCTGTTTACAGGCAGGCTGCTTGTGATCAAGGTTCTTGGTCTTTTGCTTCCCCTGAGCATACCAGGCTCTTAGAACACTATGCAGCCATGGAGCAGACCCTTTCATTGTTAGTTGAGTTGAAAAAGTAACTGTCTTAGAGTTTTGTGAACAGATACCATGACCAAGGCAACTCTTATAAGGACAGCGTTTAATTGGGGCTGCCTTATAGGTTCAGAAGTTCAGTCCATTATCATCAGGGCGGGAACATGGCAGCATCCAGGCAGGCATGGTGCAGGAGGAGCTGAGAGCTCTACATCTTCATCTGAAGGCTGCTAGCAGAATACTGACTTCCAGGCAGCTAGGATGAAGCTCTTAAGCCCAAACTCACAGTGACACACCTACTCCAACAAGGCCACACCCTCTAATAGTGACACTCCATCCCAGTGACTAAAGGAAGAGAATCCGGCAAAGACTGACCAGATCCATCACCTGAGAAATTGAGTACGTTAAAGAAACAAGGGAAGAGAAGACCATTCTTCAGGCTGCAGTCATCAAAGGCAGGGGCGGGATGACCAGGTCGAAACAAGAAAGGGCAGAATCTACTTTAGACTTGATGACCGTGACAAGATGTCCCAGTAATAGGTCCTTTGTGACTCCAAACTCATTACTTCTTCGTTCTGAACTGGGGGAAGACAGGTGACAGGGACACTTTGTCATTGCGAGCCCAGTCCCAGTAACTGAAGCCCCTGTGCTTGGCTGACAAGCTCAGCAGGGCGATTTGTACTCCAGACTCAGGGCACCTTCAGAATGACAGCACCGGAGTCTTGTCTGTCCCCATAGCCTATAAACCATGCTATCAAGTGTGACACAGAGCCCAGAGCCCCTGGCTGGGTCTCAGACTAGAACCTTGGCCCTGAGGTAAAGACTCCTTTTGTTGCCTGTAGAGCCTTCTCGGGCAAGAGAGAAGAAATACAATGGGAGATTTTTTTCACCTGATAGTCTGGATGGCTTCCATCCCAGTTGCCCTCAATGTGTTCTGAAGAATGAGAAAACAGATGCCCACTAAGCCTACCCCCCAACTCCTGGCCTGAGCTAACATCCAGCAAGGTCAAAACAGCCATTAAAATCTCACCTTGGGCCTTTGCAAGATAACTATCGCCTGCTATTCAGCCTTGGCTTATTTACAACTCCCCTCCAGCATCATGTCTCCACCCCATTTCTCCTTTAACCTGCTGGAGAAAACACACTCGGGTGTCTTGTTGGGAAAAAAAAAGGACAAAGCATGAGCCCACATTAAGACCATGCCAAAACAGACTTTTGACCAAATGCAGTGAGATTGAGGTGATATTTTTAAAATGAAACAGTAGCTTAAACTTTGAATTACTGCCTGATTTTACTGCTTAGAGATGAAAGAGCCTGTGGTGCTGAACAGAAAAGGCATATAACTCAGAGAGGCTTTTCTCTGCTTGGTGTCATCGCAGGAAAAAATACATTTAAGTAATAAAATGTCCTTGCATGAGTCCATTCTCTGATGACAGGGCTGAGGTATGAAACCAGTGTGGGCAGACAGACTCGACTGTCTCTCCCTTTCTGTTCCAAGTCTTCCCCCAGTGGCTCTATCCTCATCGTCATGGGAACCTGATGAGAGCTGAGCCAGACAGACTAGGTGTCCCAGGAGGCTGACCTTGTCAAACATCTGCCCTATGACGAAAGCCAGAGGATAATGGGTCTTGTTGCTCATTACAAGGCCAGAAATGTCTTCTGATAGAGCCTTCTGCTTGGCTACTACATTTTCTTTTGAGGCCATAGCTATAGCCCAGAGACCCTGAAGTAACCATGAGTTACTAAAGGTGACCTGAAGAAGCCAGGTAGAGTGAAGGCATCTGATTTTACAATATATGATCTGAGTAATGTCTTGGGATATAAAGACCGAGGGACCAGTTCCTACTTGCACAAAGCTCAGTCTTAG
>JADRCD010159099.1:0-18344 GCA_019843815.1 Montemys delectorum
TGTGTGTGTATATGTGTGTATGTGTGTGTGTGTGTGAATGTGTTTGTAACACTCTTAAGGCAGGGAGAGGGCAATTTTTGTGGATTTAGTGTTCTCTTTCAGCCTTAACATAGGGTCCAGGAATCAAACTTGGGTCCTCATGTTTGTGTAACTGGTGCTTTATACTCTGAGCCATCTCACCAACTCCTAGGAGCCTTTTCATGTGATAAAGTCCTAGATTATATCTTTGTTTGTTTTTAATTGAAAACTTTGATTAGTTTTGAGTAGTCTGCATTTTCTAATGTCCTTAAGACCACACAGTTTTTTTTTTCCTTATATTCTATTATGCTCGGTGAGTTTTGGATAATTTACATGGATCTCTTTGACTGTGAACACAATTTACAAAGTCCTTCCACTGACAAAGAAGCATTACAATGTACTATTTCAGAAAGAGAGAACAGGCATTTCTTGATTTTCTGAAAATCTCACCCCTATAAATTTTTCTTATCATCCATCCATTCATTTATCCACTGAACATTTACCAAACCCCTCACTGCCATGAAATGCCTTTTCCCAGAATGAAATCAAGTAACCGAGAATTTATTGCCTCTTGTTCGGGAGAAACATGTCAGAAAGAAGCAGCCCCAGTCCTCAGCTCTACATGATAAGAATAGCAATGAATACTCAACTCTTTCCCCAAGGCTGAACACATAGTCAATCCTGAATAAATGGTACTTGTGGTTACCGCCCTAGAGCACTTCAAACAGAATTGAGCACTGTGTTGTTGAGTAGTATCTGAGAAGTGGACATGCAAATCACTTGTCTCCTACTGAACATTCAGGTATGTGCAGTTTGTCTGCTGTTTGTTTGACAATGAGGATGAATGCAGACCATTTAACACTCACTTACTGCTAATTCTTGGATGACAGTGAAGCCTGAAGCACCTTGAATTCAGCCATCACTTGAGGGGAAAGCAAACAGAACCTTACTATTCATTAAATATCAACTTCTCATCTAGAACTCAGCACTAATCTAGATGCTGAGCTTAAAGAAATGAAAAAAAGATACTGACAAGGTCCTTCCTGCTGGGGAATTTGAATTTTCATGGCTGTAATCTCTAGAACACAGGATAGGAGAAGAAAGCAACAGAATTTGTAAAAGCCAAGATGAATTTTAAAAGAGGAGGTTCTCTTGTTAACAACCCTACACTTCAGAAGGGAAATCATCAATTGCCATGTGTCCCAGTGTTGAACTCTATGCTCTCTGAGAGCATGCTATATATTTTGTCTTTTAATTTTCTTTTGTCTTGATTTGGGCAATTCAAATTAGGTTCTACATACTTTGCCCCAAGAAAATGCTTCATTTCTTGTGGCCCCATTCTCAGGTTTCCTCTTAGCAATCAGCACTGTTTCCTATAGGAGTAAGAAAAGTGATTAGGGTATGTAGCATAAGCTAACAACACACTGGAATCCAAATTAAAATATATTTATTAATTCTTATGTAAATACTCACTGCAATTTTAGACAGCTTGAACCTATCTCTTTGACTTTTCATGTTCTCTAAAGATGTTTATATAAATGATTAACAATGTATAACACAAAAACAGAATTTTGATGGATTAGTTTAATTATTTATTATGTTGTGATTTTTTTCTACTCAATTAAGAGTATCATAGTTTATTTGGGGTTCCTTCTCATAAAATCTCCCCTCAATTTCATTGATAAATACTCCTGATAGAGTTCTCACAAGTATGGCATAGCATTTCTGAGTACTCAGGGTAAGAGACTGGCATCTTTGTTTTACAAGAGAATCTGTACCACCTAGATATTATGAATGTCATTTAGTTTTCTTTCCCCTTCGTAATTTCTGTAATTTATATTGATGAGTTCCCACTGACTTCCCTTGAGAGATTCCAAATTTAATTCAGTGAAGAAATTATCACAAAGGGTTATCAGGAAGTCTATATGACAGATTTGTCCTACTACACTAGAGGTAAAAGTTTCTAAATTTTATAGTGTTAATAGTGGAAACATAACTACAATAAAAGCAAGCTGTTTAATTTTGAAGTCTAATCCTATAACTGAGTCAAATTGATGTGGTCTTATACAAAGTGTTTCCTGAATGCTAATGAAAGCATTTTAAAAATCTTCCCAAACTGAAACAATGGTTGTCAATCAACAGGTAAGAATATATACAAATCAGTGTGTGTGTGTGTGTGTGTGTGTGTGTGTGTGCAGATGTGTGCTGATGTGTGTTCTTGTATGTCCTGACAGCCAAATATTGACAAAGAAAATAATGAATCACTGTAATACACATCATTGTGGAGTAATTCCTCAAACATTACATTAAATGAAAGAAGCAAGAGAAACCAGGGCAGATATAAATTCCATCTAAAATGAAAAATGGATTTCTCATGGTGCTAAACAAGTTAGTGTTACCTAGGGCAAAACATGCAAAGAAAAAGATAAGTCATTAAGGAATCTTTGAGGGCAGTATAAATGTTCTCTTCTTGAGCACTCCAAAGACTTTTGTTCATGCTCACAACTGACAGGACTCCTCAGAGTGTGCAGGTCAAATGAATACATTTATTGTATGAAACCATTCCTTATCAAAATTGGTAAGGAAATAAATTTCTAAAAAGAATTGGAGAAGTAAATAGTATCATATAAGGCAAAAATAATAAAGCTTAATACTATAGTTATCTTTAATATTCTGCTCTCAAATGCACTATTACTACTCAAAATGATGGTAAAAAGTAGTTTATTACTGAGAAGTCTTACTGCAATGCTCCTGTGAAGAAATTTACCATATTGTACTAGTTTACATTTCTGTGGTTCAGATGAGAAGCATCATCACAGGTTCATGGATTTATTTGAACACTTGATCCAAAGCAGGTAGCCTTCCTCAGAAAGGTTACTGAACCTTTATGAAGTGGATATGTGGTAGAAGAAATAACTCACTGGGGTTAGGTTCTGATGTTTGACTGTTCCATCCCCAAGTCCCCATGCTAGATAAGAATCCCCTTTCTGATAGTTGTGTTCTGAACTGCAAACACACACACAGACATATGCACACACTAAATAAGATACATTTAAAGAGATATGTTGATACCCTTAACTTACATAAGATATATAATTTTTAATTGACAGCTAAAGCAAGAGGCAAGAGGAAGAAATGCAAGGACACATATGAGAATGGAAAAAGATGAAAGCCAGAATCCTACTTATGAAGGCCTCTAAAGGAAATGTTTCAGTCTAATCAACATTTATAGCCAAGAAGCAAGATACAAACTTAATAGTCTTTCCCAGATACCAGTAATGAATATATTAACTAATACATCAGGTAAACAATATCATTTACAATAATATCAAAAATTAAAATAACCAGAAATAAATCTTTTCATGGAGATGAAAAAATTCTATACAATAAAAATTATAATACAATACATCAAAGAAAGAAACAGAAGGTAACAGACCCTGGAAGATGGAAAGACTTCCAATGCATATGGGTCATCAAATTAGTATTCTTAAGATGGTTGCATTATCAATGTATGATCAATCACTTAAAAAAGGCACCATGGAATTGATGGAGAGTGGAGGGAAGGACATGGAAGGGTTTAAAAGGAAGAAATGGAAATGAGAAATATTTTAATTAATTTATAATCTCAAAAAATTTTAAAGTGGCCAAAACATTCATCAACTAAGACGCAGATTCTTTAAAAAACAGAAATACCAAAAGATATCTAAGTCAGAACACAATGAAGATGACTGTCTACCTGTATCATGGCCACACTCATGGTTGCCAGGTTATCAAGTCAGTCTAAGCTGTCCTTAAAGATAAAGAAAATTTCTTTAAGTCAGACTATGAATTTTTTCAACCACAAAGAAGAATGAAATCATCTTCTTTGCAGAAATAAATGGAGAGAAGATCATCTTAATCCAAGTGAGCCAAACTCAAAAAACAATTATCACTCTCGTTCCTTTGTATGTGAGATCTGTATAAAACAAGAACATAGAGTCGATATCTGAAAGATTATTTGAGAAAATGAAGGGGACTAGGGGGAGAATGATAAGAGAGGACATGTGAGTGAGTGTGATCAAAGTACATGACACATGTTGTGCAGACATACTGGGTCACAGTGAAGCTTGTTGTTCTGCCCAATTATGAAATGCTAACAAAATTGCACCATGTGAAAAAATGTGGTGTTAGATTGCCAGCCACATTTAAATCTTGCAAAAATATCAATGCATGGGTCTTTCCATGGGTGCTACTGAGGCTGATGTTCATCCAGAATCTGCCTGACAGGCATGTCTTCCAATTGTTTCAGGTGCTTATTAAAATGTGACCTTCTCAACAAAACATTGTTAGTTAAAGTTGGAAGGTACTAAAACTAACCCAAACTTATACACAACACACAGAGAGACAGATAGACAGAGAAAGAGAGACAGACAGAGACAGACAGACAGACAGACAGACATTCAAAATGGTCCTTTTAAGTTTGGGGCTTTGTGAATAAAATGAAAAATATGTTTAGTCACAAGTATCTCTCCATTGCTATTAAATATTTTATATAGTAACATCACATAAATTATGCAGCAGTCCTTAAACCTATTCCAATGTGGTGATGGAAAGATGGCTCTGTGGTTAAGAATGGTTGCTACATAATCATGAGGACCAGAGTTCAGATCCAGAACTCCTTAACAAGCCATGCAGGCTTATAAAATAAGTAAGTGTGTAAGGAAATAAATCTCTTCTATTATGTATAAATCTTATCTTAGGGATGTTAAGAAAGAGATTAGATACAAAAAGGGAGTATAATTTTCTACATCATATATTTTATGTTTAAAAATTTATAAAAAAAGTATATTGATTTTATAAATCAACAGTAACAAAATATTTCTAATGGAAAGATTAGCAAAGCCAAATAAACCTATTTGATGCCTTTTCATAAAATACTTTAAATTTTAGTGACATTGCTCAATGTCCATTGATTTCTGATTTTTGAAAAGTATTTTATTTTGTGTTAACCCTTGCATACTTACATATATTTATATTTAATATATATTAAATAGGCCTGTTTTTCACAGTTTGTTTCACAAATCTCTACCCATTAATCTTTTTTGTTGAGGAAAAATGTAATAATTTAGCTTTTTAGTCCTAAGAACAGAATTCCCCATGGTTTAATTAATACTATTACAGGATTAGAACACAGTTTAACAATGAAGACTGGGGGTGCCATTTTAAATCATTTTTAATTCATCTGGATTTAAAAATTAAGTAAGACACTGATTTGAGATACAAAGAACAAGCTAATCTTAAAGTCAGAGGTTAATCCAGGATTATGTATCTTAATGGTTTTGTGTGTAATTTCATCATTTGAAGGCAATGACTATAAATGTTATTTCTACGTTTGCTTAAAGAGTCTCTCACTAGAGCAATTCAGTGAAAGTTAATTATAGCCCAGATGGGAATGCTCCTGCCAGGATGTTTAGAAAGCTGGCTTCATCAGTGCTCATTCTAAACTGAAAAGCCACTTGAGATGAGCCCCCACAGAGACAGTGGGCAAAGAACTAGCATGAGAACAGACACCCAGTAATTGGATTGTACAAATGACAGCAACTCTGGGAATTTTGGGTTAAAAAAATCTGCCTAGCTAAATCATTTTCAACCTACAGATTGTGACCCTTTGGGGGTCAAACAAACATTTCATAGGGATGGCCTAAGGCCATCAGAAAACACAGATATTTAGATTATGATTTATAATAGCAAAATTACACTTATGACGGAGCAATAAAATTAAGTTTATGTTTTGGGGTCACCACAACTTGAGGAACTGTTAAAGGGTAACAGCATTGGGAGAGTTGACAATGACTGGTCTAGATGAACAAAGTTCACCATTCACTGGGGCATGAAGTCATTCTAGGACTTCAGTTTGTCTGGAGGTCCTGGATTCAGAAGCATGACATCATCAGCACTGTTTTTATGTTTTGGGTTTTGAGTTTGCTTTATTTTTGTTTTTGTTTTATACTGTTTTGTGCTGTATTTCTTGTTGATGTTGTTTGACTTGTTTTGGTTTTGGTTCTAGAAAAATCGTGCTATAATAGTAGAAAGTCTACACTGACTTAGTAAGAAGCACCATTCAAATCAAATAGTTTATTGAAAAATATTGTTGAAATATTTTAAGTAGCCTATCCTATTTTACAAATAAAATAATCTGAATCCACTAAATTAAAACACTGGTTTTAAGTGTCATAATTTTTTTTAATTTATGACTGTTTTTTTTTTAATTATCCCAGAGTTCTCGGGATACTCAATGTCTTTAGACCTATATAGAGTTCAGCACACAACCAGTCAATACCTTAAAATACCTAGTGGCTCTTCCAATTATACATGTCTTGACTCAAGGGCTCAACATTAATAATTTTTGATAAATGCTAATAAATGAACTCAGACTCTCTGTTGTTGTCCAGTGGTGTTCATTTTCATTTGTTGAAATTTTCTCTGCACTGTGTTACCCTGGAATTGAGATACTGTTAAGATCTGAGGGAAGGCATACCATCCATATTAGAATGTGTGAAGATTCATAAGTAACTTTGTGATGTTTTAATGTTTTCAATTTTAATGACATGCTTTCTTTTAATAATCTAATACTATATAGAAGAAAAGTGATTATTTTTATATAAAAAGTTTCTGAACTCATCTACTCTCAAGTGAATTGATAAATTTTACCTACTTCAGGACCTCATGTGTTGGTACACAATTAACAAGAAGCATCAAAGTACATCCAAGGAGAGAGCTCTAGTATGTAGAATATTTCTTCCTATCCCACCCCACACTGGGCTACTTAAAGCTACTAACATGAAATCTCTGAACATGGATTCAGGGAAGAACATAGCTAGCATTTCTGAGATGACATGAGGTATCAATGACTTCAAACAAAACCTATTTGTCTACCATTTCCTTTTAGACATTTGTTTTCAGAAAATTAGAAACACAGCAATAATTTCTTTTATTTTATATAATATTAAAAATATTCTCCCTATAATAGTATCATTTGAAGGAAGGGACTGATAGAGTTTTTGGTTATTTAATCAGCATGTTTAATAAATTGTTTATTAGGTAGGAGGTAGATATAGTGTGCTTAAGATATATAAAGCGAAGACAGGCCAGATAGTAATTTTAGGACCTTGTATAACAGGTGCTGGTGAATGGAGCTGAGCAATTAAGAGTGTGCACTATTCTTGAAGAGGAAACTGAGTCTCACCTATCAGTGCCTAACTGGGATGGCTTACAACCACATATGCCTCCAGCTTCCAGAGGCTCAATGGCCTCTTCTGCCATCTATGGTCACTTGTATTCTTCTGCACATGTATTCTCATGGATATACAGAAATACACAGAACTAAAATTATATATATATATATATATATATATATATATATATATATAGTTTTCTAGGACTTTCATTTTTATAAAAGCATACACATCAAATAAAAGAAAACCAAAGAAATTCTCAAAATGAGTTTCATAATACAGAGAATAAATTTGGAAAAGGTGAGGATAAGTTGATATCTAGTGCAATTTTTGTATAAATTTTCAATATGGAAGGTTTTATCTAATACAGTAAAACCCTGATAACCTAGCTTACTATGTATAATTATGAAATGAACACACTTTTCATTGAACTTTGAAGTTGAATGCATGTTCAAAACTTTTAAGATTTGAACAAGAAACAGAAACTGGTAGGATTTAGGGCCATACACACACACATAAAATATTTGTATCCCATTCTACTGTTCCTCTTCTGAAGAGTCAAAGGGGAAGGCAGTCATCAGAGACATGTGGAAGATTACAAGAAAATGAAAGACAGTTAGAGAAGGAGAAAGTCATTACTTTTAATGTTTGAAGGTTCCATGGAGCTTTCTGTTTATTTGAATTTCAAAGAACCTTTTCTAGAAATATTGCAGATATATTCTTTTATATTAATTATACTATTGGTAAGATTTGAATTAGTTATAAAACCATAATTTATCCTTAAACAACATTGTGTAATCATGTTGAGAAAGCTAACAATTAGCTTGCACATATTAACCCAGGAATGATTACAGACTTTAATACTTTATCTAAGAATTATAAGGAAATAGCAATTTTTTTCTGATATAATCTAAACAATAGACAATGTATTCCATTCTCTAATATATTCCATTATGTTCCTCATTTCACAGACCATTTGTATTTTGACTTAAAGAGAATATGGCAATGCTTTTTTCTTTATACAGCTACATTTTGTATATGTCTCCTCCAACCTCAAGATTCAGGCAACCAGCAAAAAGCACATTATTATTTTCACCGACACATTTTTCATCTACGTAACAACCTTCTACCCAAAGGTTCTTTGAGTGATTTATAAGCATTAATTGTCAAATACTCATAGCAGTCCTTTAAGGCATGTAAACCTTAAGTTGTGCTAATTAAAAATTATTATCAAATCTCATTACACAGACACACCTGTATAGCATAATCCCAGGTAGACTCTGAAAAGATGTCTGATGAAGAATGTAGATAAGGAATTTGGCCAGCGTGAAAGAAAGACACGTGACATTTTTCATTCTTGGTTTTTGTTGTTGTTGTGGTGGTGGTGGTGGTTTTTGTTTTGTTTTGTTTTTGTTTTTGTTTTGTTTGTTTGTTTGTTTGTTTGTTTTTTTGCTATTTTACCCTTGGATTGAATTTGGGATCTAAAGCACACTATATAGGGATCTCTAACACTAAGTAACATTTCTCTCTCTAAAGTCTTCCTTTGACATGATTCACCTAACAAAATTGAAAGTATGAGCATAGTGAATGAAAAAAGTGAGTTTTACAAATAAAATGATTTTCAAATTAAAAAAGTAAATGACAGTACCCAAGGCTATGCTTATGAAATTTTTGATAATACCAGTAGAAGTCTAAATCAAGGATTGCTCTTCTGGGATAGAAGGGCTTTTTCATCTTAACAATAGTTGAGATGACTGGTCCAGTCTAGTCTTTAATTAGAATAGCAACAGCTTGGGAAGAATTCAGTGATGTGTCTGTCATGTTCGCCCTTCTGAATTACTCTTACCATACTCAATGATAGGGATAACTCATCATCTGGTGGCTACTTCTGTGCTACGTATCGAGCATACAGCCTCTCTCTTCAAACATGAAGTCTATCACTCTAAGTTCTGGTCACTGCATCTGGGACACATTTATAAAAAATTATCCACAAAGCCAAAAGGGAATTTTTAAAATATCAGCAAATTTAATAAATGTCTAGTAATACAAAATCTTGATGAAGCTAATGTGTAGATATAGTTAACCAATAGGAAAATAAAACAAGAAATATCAGACTAGATTGGAAGATTTCAAAAACAAAACAGAAGAATGCAATAATTCCAGTGATAAGTAAAAATATAGAGGAAATAAAAGTTCTTAAAAACAGAATTTATAAAATGTAAAAGATATAAAATTCTATATAATACTTTAATTATTGAAGACATTGACTTGAAATTTATAGGGAAGTGAACAAAGAGAAGTGAGCCATCAGTTACTGCACATGACGCTCTTCCCTTCCCTTCCATGGCCTGATGTCTCCCTTCTCTAATAAAGACGTTCTCTAGTGGTTCTCAAGATATGGGTCGTGACCTTTTGGGCAAACCTCAATCTCAAAACTATTTACATTACAATTCATAAAAGTAGCAGCATTACAACTATGAGGTAGAAACAAAAATAATTTTAGGGTTGGGGGTTACTACAACACAACATGAGGAACTGTATGAAAGGGTCACGGTAGGAAGGCTGAGAACCACTGGGTTACATTCTGCAGCATCACACAAACAGAACTCCAGACTCAGTCGTTTCCATCAGCATTATTCTGCCAGCTGTAAGGAAAATATGGTAGCAAAGCTACCTCTCTTCCAAGAAGAGTTAAAGGTGAGCCAGGATCCAATTCCTTGTAGGGCTATCGTTATCCTGATTCTAAACCAGAAAGCAACAGAACAAGAAAAAAATAGAGAGAGGAGCCATTTTTTTCTATGAACATAGATTGAAACAAGTCTAAATGAATTTCTAGCAAAATTACTTCAGTAAATATATGGCATCATACTCAAGTAGTAACTAACTCTGTCAGAAACAATACAACGTCAAATAAACACTGCATAATCATTAGCTGTACTCCAGTCACACTTTTTTATGGGATATTTTCTTTACTTACATTTCAAGTGCTATCCCCTTTCCTGATTTCCCCTCCTCCTGGAAACCCCCATCCCATCTGCCCTCCCCCAGCTTCTACGAGGGTGTTCCTCACTTTTTTTTATTAGATGTTTTCTTTATTTACATTGCGAATTTTATCCCCTCCAAACCCCACCATCCCATCCCTCCTCTCCCTGTTTAATAACCCACCCAATCCCGCTTCCCTGTCCTGGTATTCCCTACACTGGGGCATCAAGCCTTTACTAGGCCAAAGGCCTCTCCTCTTTGATGTTCCAAAAGACCATCCTCTGCTGCATATGCGGTTGGAGCCGTGGGTCCCTCCATGTGTACACTTTGGTTGGTGATTTAGTCCCTGGGAGCTCTGGGAGTACTGGCTGGTTCATATTGTTGTTCCTCCTATGGGGCTTCAAACCCCTTCAGCTCCTTGGGTCCTTTCTCTAGCTCCTCTATTTGGGACTTTGTGCTCAGTCCAATGGATAGTTGTGAGCATTCACTTCTGTATTAGTCAGGCACTAGCATAGCCTCTCAGGAGTCAGCTATATCAGGTTCCTGTCACTTCTTGGCATCAACAAATAATGTTTGGGTTGGGTAACTATATATGGGATGGATCCCTAGGTGGGATAGTCACTGGATGGCCTTTCCTTCAGTTTCTGCCCCAAACTTTGTCTCTTATTTCTTGCAATGGGTATTTTGTGTTCCTCACTTTTAACAGAGAAATATCATTTCATCAACTCAAGATACACAGAAAAAATAAAGAAATCTTAATTTTGATCCAAATTTAAAAGAAGAAAAAACATGGCAACCTAGGGGTGCAAGGGATCACTTTAAAATTCTGTTATAGGGATACAGAAAGGAAGTAAGAGCTGTAGGATAGACAGCAGTGCTATGAAATATTATTTTCAAGACGTGACATGGTTGCCACCAACATGAATTTACAGTAGCTATGGTCAGATGCACAAGAATTGCAGGAGGTCAAACCAACCAAAATTCCAGCATAAATGGGTATATAATTCCAGATTTTTCTCTTACTGAGAAGTTCAATACAGTGGATAGTCGCTAGTGTATAGAGACTCATTCTGTTTTAAGTATGAGGCTACTAGTATATTTTTAATATTCCGGTGAACTGCTCCCACAATAAGAACAAATAAGTAGCAAGATTTGCAGAAGTTGGGAGGGAAATTTAGGATGACAATGAGGAGATGATATGATCACATTTTGCTGTAAAATGTTGTTGAAATTTTCAAAAATAAAGAAAATTCATTTTTAATAGCAAAAACCCTTCTAGGAAGTATTTGCTAAAATCAACAACAAACATTTACATAATGGTGAACAGTAACATTTTCTCTTTATGATTCAGAATAAGATAAAATGCCTTTTTTTACAACTTGAATATATATATATATATACATATATATATATATATATACATATATATCTGTATACAATTTTTTGAGATAGTCTATACAACCATAGTTATCTTGGAACTAACTATGTAGACCAGGCTAGCTTCATACTCATAAAGATCTTCCTGCTTCTGCTCTCTGAATGTTGGGATAAAGGCATGAGCTAACATGCCCAGCCAATTCAATATTTTTTAAGAGAAGTATAGACAATATTCACTTCAGGGAAGTAAAGAAGATATTAGTTAAATAAAATCAACATCATCTCAAAATTGTGTTTCAATTATTAAAGATCATTAAAGCAAAACTGTTAGGTCAGATGATACTAATAGCACACTTTAACATATGTAGAAGAGAAATCACACGGTGACATAGACAACTTTAAGTGTAGACAAAAATGAGAATTTGTGTCTGGTTTATTATATTTGTTATGCAATGTTTCTCTTGCGTTCCTTGGGAAGCCTGCTCTTTCCATCTCTCTCGTAGTCAAGCTTTTGCTCAGCGAGGTGCTTTCTCACCGTGATACTTTCTGACCCCACCCTAAATCCAAAGAGACTTGTTCTGCAACTGATTGAAGAGCAGAACCTCAAAAATGTTGAGGCAAAATAAATGTTTTATCTCCATAAGTCCTTTGTTGCAGGCATTTTGTCCTAATGACAGAAACTGTAACAGTAAGGCATCCACGCTCAGTAGCTTTTATCAGTGTGAGTATTGAAGCCCACTGGCAGGTAACTTATCCATTGTCTCCTAGCTAAAATTGTCATCCCTGGAAAACATAAGGAGTGTCCTTGTATTTTTTGTTGCACAGCAACATAAATAGTCCCACAGCTGCCACTTTGGGGTGAGCCAAGCTAAACAGATGGTGACCCTTTCTAGTGGTCTTCCTTCTTTAGATGAAGCTGCTTCCTGAAGCTCACCGGCTGATCCTCCATCATTCCTCCCCACCTCTGATAAAAATTGTGCTCACATAAAACTTTCCCCTCTTTCTCTCACTTTCAAGTTTTCCCTCACACAGGCATATAGGTGTTTCCACAATATCTACAAGCCTAACAGCACACGAAACCTGATTGGTGTATCAAGGAAGGATCATTTCTATTCCTCTGTCTTCATCATCGATAATGTTTATCATTTTTCATTCAGGATCTTGAGCTCTCTCTCTCTCTCTCTCTCTCTCTCTCTCTCTCTCTCTCTCTCTCTCTCTCTCTCTCTCTCTCTCTCTCTCTCTGTGTGTGTGTGTGTGTGTGTGTGTGTGTGTGTGTGTGTGTTAATTTTTCCTTCGAGAAAATTAAGGGGTATTTCTACATATGCCTTACAAAATGGACACTAGAGAACATATTTATGTGACGTTAACTCTCAAAGGGACAGATCACTTCAGATGTAAATTTGAGAGTCACCTTTTGGAGAATAGAAATTGCTTCCAAGTTATCACTGAAAGTAAACACTGAAAGTAAAACTTTAGTGATGAATTTTAACCAAGATGATAAAATATGAAAGCTCAATGGGACAGATGGCATCTGTGATCCTTTGTAGAATGTTGTATTTTTTTTCCAAATAATTCTCCAAAAGCTTTGGTGTATTTAGATATAAAGGATAATAAGCCTCAATGTATGTCTTTATCTGGAATGTGTTCTGGAAACTTTTTCTGCCTGTGATGGCTTGAGATATGGAAGAATCAGGAGTGGAAGCGGGGGAGGGAGGAAACTGCAAGCTGCTCACTTGTGTTGTACTGCTGGCCACCATGCTGCCCATCTTGGTAGCATCAAGTAGTGCTTTGTAGTCTTTGGAGAAAAACGAACACTTCATGAGTTGTTCTTTAAAACTACTCTTCTTAGGCTTGGTGAAAAACAAAAGAATAAAATAGATTCACTGCAACAGTTCCAGCCAGGGAAGATCAGGTACTTGTGAAGTTGGCACTGCCCCCTCTGTCCTCACTGTTGGCCACATAAGGAAGTTTCTCAGTCTTCAAGCAGGGAGCCTTGTCCTGTTGGCTCCTCTGCCCTAGCACACTTTCCAAGGAACAGATCAACATGTGCTACATGACAGCATGTAGCATTAATTAAAATGCAATGTGGCTTGAACATGTCATCCTCAGTGCCATTCCCTCAGGTTTTTGTAAACTGAATTTGCCATCCTGGATATATAAGAACTCAATCTATTATCTAACAAATGGAAGAAACAATTTGTAACTACAAAGAGGGCTTTCTGATGTACATATTTTAAATCTATTTTCTTCTAAAATATTTTCACTCTTTCCCCATTTTATGCCTTCCTAAAACCACATCCTTAATTCACAGGAATAGAAATGCTTTACCAGATACGAGGCTTTTAAAGGCTGACATTTATTCTAAAATTGGTGAACTTTATAATAAAACTTGTAGAAAATTATTAAAATAAATTATGTGAGTGATATGAAAGCATTGGATTATAGACTTTGCCACTTGTTTATCTGTAATTTGCCTTACATCTATATGGTAGCTGATGTTTATCTTAAGTGTTGTATTTGACTCAGTAGGAGACAAAATGTAGAAAGTATGAAACTGTCTCAGAGTAATGGTCAAGCCTCATCTGTCAGTAAGAATGAGTGATGGGCGAGCCTCATCTGTCAATGAGCGATGTGTGACAGCACATAATGGAATATCCTAACTTTTCAATTAAAATTTCATATACTGGAAGTTTACTTACATTACAACAAATAATTTCCACATCTAGAATTCAGCCATGTATCAGAGAATGAGTCCTGTGCAGTTTCAAAGCATTCATGTGAGCACTTTATCATTATCACTCCTCACAAAAGAAAAACAACTTTCCCCCTAAATAATAAATATTGAGGGAAACAAGTGTTCTATAACACATCTATTTTTATTTTAAGTGATTTATCCATTTCTGAAGAGCCAGAAGAAAATTAAGCTTCATCGAAAGTTCTATTCATGTTTTCCAAACCAGAATTAATAGCCTGTCATTTCACTTATGCATTTCTTTCAATGCTGTGATTATGGAACAGCGGCTTTCTGGTTTGTTTCCTCCAGTGTGGGCAGTTACTGTATAGCTAATATCTGTCTGCAAGGAAACTGGTCACCAGTGCATTATGGGGCATTTCAGTCCAGAATCCACATCAATGGTTCTGTCTGAGAATCTGAAAAGAAGTGAAATATCTTCAACTACACCTTCCCACTTGTTTTTTTTTAAGTCACAATTATGAAATCATCAGGCATATGTTATAAAAGATTGATGAAATGCTGAAGACAATCCTCTTAGATGGGACTGATAGAAGGCATACTGTCCTTAGGACATGCAAAGGGATAGGCATATTTTATATAAAAGGAATACTTCGTCTTTACTTTTACCATGTCAACTTGTGTGTACATATCACTAATGACTCAATTAGTAGATTTTACATCTCCTGACACCTCTATTTCTGAGTCTTCTGGTTGATTTATTTAACACTTTCTTATTAGGAGATCTTAGCAAATGGTAGCACCATTTAATGGTGTATACTTTTATATGTGCCAAAAATCCTTCAATTCACCCTGCTGTTTAGACTTCACAACACTTGGTAAAATTCCAGTATATTGCTATTATTTTGTCAATAAAAAATTCAAAGAGACTATTAAACCTCCTGTGTGAATACCATTTGTGCTTTATGTGTGGGTGCCTGTTGGGGCTGTTTTCACATGCATGTGTGTATTCTGTCTCGTTGTATGTGGAATCAACCATTGGGTATATTCTTCCATCAGTCTCCATCGTACTTTTGAAATAAGGTCACTGAGCAAACATGTTGATCATTGATTAGATTTGTGGCAAGGCTGGTTACCTTCATGGTAACCCTCATATCCATATGTCACCAAGCACAGGAACTATAGAAGTTATAGATATATGCTATCATTCCTGTTTTTTTACATAGGTGCTGGAGATCTGAACCCTTGTTTGTAGGGTAAGCACTTCACTGACTGAGCCTTTTGCTTACTCCATCACTGTTTTAAATGTGGGACTAGGATATTCCATTCTACACTATCCTATATCCACTGCAAATTATGCTTCTTCACAAATGGTGCAAATGATTTGAACTCTAAAAGCAAACACAATTGTTCATTTTGCAGTATTTGACCTTGGTAGCTACACATAACACAGGAAGAGCTAGATACATACAGTGTTATAATAATGCCAGAAGTAATTCTCTGATGATCAGTAAACTGCTAACTATATTAGAACATTTTTGTTGTTAGTGGCACAATACTGTAAATTGGATATTTTCCAAAAGAATCATATTTATATCATCATGGTTCTCAAGGGTGAAGATCCTAGGAGAACCGCTATGGTAATATTTCTCTGGCAGGTAGAGTCTTGAAATAACACACTTCATCATTTAGTGAGAGACAGGGAGCATCGTGTGTTTTTAATCTCATCTCTTTCTGGGAAGCCACTTGGGCTATAATCTGTTGATCCTCTTCGATTCATTTGAAGGTCCCGCTTTGGTCTACAACGTCAGATTATAATACCTAACTAGGAGGCTTAAACTGCATGAATTTACAAGAGAACAAACCATATTAAAACTCTTGCACCAGTTGACAGATGAGTAGAACGTCAAGGTAGATATGTTCATTCATAATAGCCTGCTTCATTCGTTTGCTACCTACAACCTGGCATGGTCTTCTAATGCCATGCTTTCTAATCCTTTGCCACCAAGCTTTTCTCATCTCTCTGAAATTTCTTCCTATCACCTAAACTTAGAAAGATTATTACAGGGAAGCAGAAGGATGTTTTTATCTTTGTCACCAAGGTGTCTCCCCTAACCAGCAGCGACCAGTGGCAGTGACAACTTGAACCAGTGTAGTTTTTTATTCATGCATGTTGACTCCTCTAATCTTATTTGATCATGAAATACATAGAAAACATGTGAAAGTAGAGCCACCTTCCAGAAACTAAGACTCTGAGATTTAGTGATACAGATGTGGACATCCATCCTTGTAAGAAAGGCGAAGAGGAACAGTTCAGATTCTGACTCCAGCTTTAGCACATCTAGAGCCACAAACTTGTGAGAGTAAAGTTGCTGGAAACTTGTTCTGAAAATAAATAGTTTTTAATTCTTCTGATCTCCTAAAAGGAGTACCCATGAATGACCCAGAGTTATTATATAAAAAGATACCAGTCTTTCTAAAATGATTCCACTGGGATGTCAGGACCTTCAATCCATAATGATATTTCAACAAGAATGGCAATGTGTTAGCTCTCCTGAGAGAAATGTAGTCAACAGAAAAACTAAGTATTTTGTTACATAACTTTCAGTAAAGAAAATGAGTAATAAGATTGTCTCTCTCCTAAGATGATGGGTTCTCTACCTGACTGACTCACCAGCTTGGGTGCAAAATCACCTAAAGGCCCATCCAAACAGCAGTTACAAACAAACAAACACCTCTGGCTTCCACACATGCATTGGAATGCCTTGGCAAAAAAAAGGAAGACTTCTGCAGAAACACATTCTTATAAATCAGAAGAAATTGGATCAAGGTTGGCTGATGCCCACCGAAGAGAAGGTTTGGAGAAACACTTTGCAAGAAGCCATGTAGATGATCCACAGTTACAGTGGAAAATACCCATGCTACCATAGCCTGAAAGAAGCAGTTGTTTATAAGTTTCCCTCTTAGCCTGAGAGAAGGTGGCAAAGAGAAAGGCTTTTCTATAGCCACAAACACATAAAAATGCCTTCTTTTAGCACCTGACCTGGTAAGGCTCTGTCTATGACCATACCACTCTGAACACAGCTGATCTCCTTTCATTAGGATCTGATTGTCACTTTCAGTCACTCCTTCATCAATCACATATACTCAACTTTTGTGTAGAGGTCATTATGCTAAGCTCTGCAATTATAAACACACCCATCTATAGGAGTCCATACCTACCATTTCCCTGCATAGGCATGGATTTTATTTGTTATATAATAGAACAATAGTTTCTACAGAAGTCACTGTTTTAAACTCTGTCTGTGTGTATGTATGCATGTGCATGCGTATGTGTGTACATGGTGTATGACTGTAGGTGCATGCATGCCTGTGGAGATCAGAAGACATTTAGATGTCCTTTCTCACCTTCTACTTCTAGTGCCTTTTGTCTTCCTGCTGCCATGCTGCTGTGTACTCCAGCCTACTTAGCCTGAGAGCGTCTAGATTTTTGGTGTGTCTCTTTCCACCTTTGATCTCACTTTGAGTGTGCTGGAAATACAGATGTGTAGTGCTATAACTAGCCTGTTTTGTTTTATTTCTGTTCTGAGTTCTGGGAATCACATCTCTGGTCATCAGACTACATTTATGAAAAGATGAACTCCAAGGTGAGACAAGACCTATGTTCTTGTCATTCCTATAAAACTCTAGGGAAAGTGAGACTGTTGGGAGAAGAGTGTGCTAAACAACTCGTCCACTTCTTTTTCCTATATATTTGAATGGAATTCTTGATTTTTTGCAATAAGTAGATTAAACTGAAATACTGCATAGATTTTATTAACTCAGAGATGAGTGTCACGAAGACACATGTCACTCAGTGGTATTTGACATCCTATTCCTGTATCCAAATGAAATCCCAGTAACAATAATGTGATTAACCACACAAAATAAATTACAGAAGTAATTTCAGCAAGGAAAGAAATATCTATTGCGTGAACTCTCTATGACAGAAGTAATCCACCCTATTCTGTTTAAATATATATATATATATATATATATATATATATATATATATATATATA
>JADRCD010159099.1:27081-40968 GCA_019843815.1 Montemys delectorum
CCAACACACCAGAAAAGCAAGATTGGGATTTAAAATCATATCACATGATGCTGACAGAGGACATTCAGAAAGACATAAATAACTCCCTTAAAGAAGTACAAGAGAACACAGGTAAACAGGTAGAACACCTTAAAGAGGAAACACAAAAATCCCTTGAAGAATTACAAGAAAACACAACAAAACAACTAAAGGAATTGGACAAAATCATCCAGGATCTAAAGAGGGAAGTAGAAACAATACAGAAATCACAAAGGGTGACAACTCTGGAGATAGAAAACCCAGAAGAGATTAGGAGATATAGATGTTAAGCATTACCAACAGAATACAAGAGATAGAAGAGAGAATCTCAAGAGCAGAAGATACCATAGAAATCATTGACACTATAGTAAAAGAAAATGCAAAATGCAAAAAGCTCCTAACCCAAAACATCCAAGAAATCCAGGACACAATGAGAAGACAAAAATCTAAGGACAATAGGTATAGAAGAGAGTGAAGACTCCCAATTTAAAGGGCCAGTAAATATCTTCAAAAAAATTATAGAAGAAAACTTTCCTAACCTAAAGAAAGAGATGCCCATGAACATACAAGAAGCCTACAGGACTCCAAATAGATTGGACCAGAAAAGAAATTTCTCCCATCACAAAATAATCAAAACACCAAATGTACAAAACAAAGAAAGAATTTTAAAAGCAGTAAGGGGAGAAGGCCAAGTAACATATACTAGGCAGACCTATCAGAATTACACCAGACTTCTCACCAGAGACTATGAAAGCCAGAAGATCCTGGTCTGATGTCATACAGACCATAAGAAAACACAAATGTCAGTCAAGGCTACTAAACCCAATAAAAATCTCAAATACCATAGATGGAGAAAACAAGGTATTCCATGACAAAGCCAAATTCACACAATGTCTTTCCACAAATCGAGCTCTACAAAGGATAATAAAAGGAAAACTCCAACACAAGGAGGGAAACTACATCATAGAAAGAGCAAGAAAATAATCTTTTAACAAACCAAAAAGAAGATAGTCACATAAACATAATTCTCCCTCTAACAACAAAACTAAGAGGAAGCAACAATCACTTTTCCTTATTATCTCTTAATATCAATGGACTCAATTTCTCAATAAAAAGACACAGACTAAAAGACTGGATATGTAAACAGGACCCAATATTTTGCTGCACATAGGAAACCAACTTAGTGACAAAGACAGACACTAACTCAAAGTACTTCATAGTCATCAAAGGTAAAATCTACCAAGATGAACTGTCAATTCTGAACATCTATCCTCCAAATGCAAGGGCACGCACATTCATAAAAGAAACTTTACTAAAGCTCAAAGCACACATCGTACCCCACACAATAATAGTGGAAGACTTTAACACCCCACTCTCAGCAAAGGACAGATCATGGAAACACAAACTAAACAGAGACACAGTGAGACTAACAGAAGTTATGAACCGAATGGATTTAACAGATATCTATAGAACATGTTATCCTAAAACAAAACAATATACCTTCTTCTCATCACCTCATGGCACCTTCTCCAAAACTGATCAAATAATCGATCACAAAACAGGACTCAATGAATACAAGAATATTGAAATTATCCCATGCATCCTTATCAGATCACCATGGATTAAGGCTGGTCTTCAATAACAACATAAACAATAGAAAGCCCATATATACTTAGAAGCTGAAAAGCATTTTAGTCAATGATAACTTGATCAAGGAATAAAGAAAGAAATTAAAGACTTTTTAGAGTTTAATGAAAATGAAAGCATAACATATCCAAACTTATACACAATGAAAGCAGGGCTAAGAGGAAAACTCATAACTCTGAGTACCTCCAAAAAGAAACTGAAGAGAGCACACACTAGCAGTTTGACAGCACAACTGAAAGCTCTAGAACAAGAAGCAAATAGAACCAAGAGGAGTAAATGGCAGGAAATAATCAAACTCAGTGCTGAAATCAACCAAGTAGAAACAAAAAGAACTATACAAAAATCAACCAAACCAGGAATGAGTTCTTTGAGCAAATCAACAAAATAGATAAACCCTTATCCATACTAACCAGAGGGCACAGAGAAATCAACAAAATCAGAAATGAAAAAGGAGACAAAATTGAACCTGAGGAAATCCAAAAATAATCAAATCCTACTACAAATGCCTATACTCAACAAAACTGGAAAATCTAAATTAAATGGAGAATTTTCTAGACAGATACCAGGTACCAAAGTTAAATCAGCATCAGATAAATGATCTAAGCAGTTTCATAGCCCCCAAAGTAGTAGAAGGAGTCATTAATAGTCTCCCAATCAAAAAAACCCTAGGACCAGATGGATTTAGTGCAAAATTATGCAAGACCTTCAAAGAAGACCTAGTACCAATACTTTCAAACTATTCCATAAAATAGAAACAGAAGGAACACTACACAATTCGTTCTATGAAGCCACAATTACGCTGGTACCTAAATAACACAGAATCCCAATAAAGAAAGAGAACTTCAGACCAATTTCCCTTATGAATATCAATGCAAAAATTCTCAATAAAAGTCTCAGAAATCAAATGCAAGAACACAACAAAAGGATCATTCATCATGATCAAGTAGGCTTCAATATGCAGGGATGGTTCAATATACAGGAATCCATCATATAATCCACTATATAAAACAAACTCAACAAAAAAAAAACTTATGATCATCTCATTAGATGTTGAGAAAGCATTTGACAAAATCCAACATCCCTTCATGATAAAAGTTTTGGAAAGATTGGGATTTCAAGGCCCATACCTAAACATAGTAAAAGCAATATACAGCAAACCAGTAGCCAACATCAAACTAAATGGAGAGTAACTTGAAGCAATCCCCTTAAATTCAGGGACTAGACAAGGCTGTCCACTCTCTCCCTACCTATTCAATATTGTACTTGAAGTCCTAGCCAGAGCAATTAGACAACAAAAGGAGATCAAAGGGATACGAATTGGAAAGAAAAAAGTCAAATTATCACTATTTGCTGATGATATGATAGTATAATTAATCGACCCAAAAAATTCCACCAGAGAACTCCTAAACCTAATAAATAACTTCTGCAAAGTGACTGGATACAAAGTTAACTCAAAAAAAAAAAAATCAGGCCTTCCTCTATTCAAAGGATAAAGAGGTTGAGAAAGAAATTAAGGAAACAAAACCATTCACAATAGTCACAAATAATATGAAATATATTGGTGTGTCTCTAACTAAGCAAGTGAAAGATCTGTATGACAAGAACTTCAAGTCTCTGAAGAAGGAAATCAAAGATCTCAGAAGATGGAAAGGTCTCCCATTCTCATGGATCGACAGGATAAAGATAGTAAAAATGGCCATCTTGACAAAAGTAATCTACAGATTCAATGCAATCCCCATCAAAATTCCAATTCAATTCTTCACAGACTTGGAAAAAGCAATTTGCAAATTTATCTAGAATAACAAAAAACCCAGGATAGGGAAAACTATTCTCAACAATAAAGGACCCTCTGGTGGAATCACAATCCCTGACCTCAAGCTTTTTTTTATTATTATTATTAGAAATTTTCTGTATTTACATGTCATATGATTTCTCCTTTCCCTGTTTCCCCTCCCAAAAAACAAAACAAAACAAAACAAAAATCAACAAGAACAAACCCCTGTTGCCTCCCCCCTTCCCCTGCTTGCCACCCCACCTTCTCCCACTTATTGGCCCTGGCATTCCCCTACACTGAGGCACAGAACCTTCACAGGGCCAAGGGCCTCTCCTCCCATTGATGATTGACTTTGCAATCCCCTACTATGCACATGCTGCCAGAACAATCAGTCCCACAATGTAGATAAAGATGTACAAGCCCTTAAAGAGGAAACAAAAAAAATCCCATAAAGAATTACAGGAGATCATGAGTAAACAAGTAGAAGCCCTTAAAGAGGAAACACAAAAATCTCTTAAGGAGTTACAGGAAAACACAAACAGGTGAAGGAATTGAGCAAAACCATCCAGGACCTAAAAATGGAAGTAGAAACAATTACGACCTCAAGCTGTACTACAGAGCAGTTGTGATAAAAACTGCATGGTGTCAGTACAGAGACAGGCAGGTAGATCAATGGGATAGAGTTGAAGACCCAGATATGAACCCACACACCTATGACCACTTGATCTTTGACAAAGGAGCTAAAACCATTCAGTCGAAAAAAGACAGCATTTTTAACAAATGGTGCTTGTTCAATTGGCGTTTAGCATGTAGAAGAATGCAAATCGACTCATTTGTATCTCCTCGTACAACGTTCAAGTCCAAATAGATCAAGGACCTCCACATAAAACCAGGTACACTGAAGCTAATAGAAGAGAAAGTGGGGAAGAACCTCGAACACATGGGCACGGGGGAATATTTTCTGAACAGAATTCCAATAGCTTATGCTGTAGGATCAAGAATCAATCTCATAAAATTGCAAAACTTCTGTAAGACAAAGGACTAAGTCAATAAGAAAAAACGGCAACCAACAAATTGGGAAAAGATCTTTACCAATCCTATATCTGATAGAGGGTTAATATCCAATGTATACAAAGAACTCAAGAAGTTAGACTCCAGAGAACCAAATAACCCTATTAAAAATGGGATATGGAGCAAAACAAAGAATTCTTAAGTGAGTAATACTGAATGGCTGAGAAGCACCTAAAGAAATGTTCAATATCCTTAGTCATTAGGGAAATGCAAATCAAAACAACACTGAGATTCCACCTCATAACAGTCAGAATGGTTAAGATAAAAAACTCAGATGACAGCAGATGCTATCCATGATTTGGAGAAAAAGGAACACTCATCCATTGTAGGTGGGATTGCAAGCTAATACAAAAACTCTGGAAATCACTTTGGTGGTTCCTCAGAAAATTGGACATAGTACTATCTTAGGACTCAGCTATACCACTCCTGCAGATATATACAGAAGATGCTCCAACATGTAATAAGGACACATGCTCCATTATGATCCTAGCTGCCTTATTTATAATAGCCAGAATGTGGAAACAACTCAGATGTCCTTCAACAGAGGAATGGATACAGGAAATGTATCCATTTACATTTACACAATGGAGTGTTACTCAGCTATTAACATGAAGTTCTTAGGTAAATAGATGAAACTAGAAAACATCATCGAGTGAGATAATCCATTCACAAAAGAACACACATGGCATACACTCACTGATAAGTGGATATTAAAGTTTGGAATACCCAAGATACACATGACACTCAAGAAGAAGGAAGGCTATAGTATGACTACTCCAGTCCTTCTTAGAAGGGGGATCAAAATATTCATGGTAGGAAATACAGAGACAAAGTTTGGGGCAGAAACTGAAGAAAAGGCCATCCAATGACTGCCCATCCCATATATAGTTACCCAACCCAGACACTATTGTGGATACCATTAAGTGCTTACTGACTGGAGCCTGATATAGCTGTGTCCTGAGAGGCCCTCTCAGTGCCTGACTAATACAGAAGTAGATGCTCACAGCCATCCATTGATGAAAATTGTACATAGTACTACCTGAGGACACAGCTATACCACTCCTGCAGATATATAGAGTAGGTGCTCCAACATGCTCCACTATGATCCTAGCAGCCTTAGGGAACACAGAGTCCCGAATGGAGGAGCTAGAGAAAGAACCCAAGGAGCTAAAGGGGTTTGCAGCCCCATAAGAGGAACAACAATATGAACCAACCAGTACCCCCAGAGCTCCCAGTGTCCAAACTACCAACCAAAGTGTACACATGGAGGGGCGCATGACTCCAGCCACATATGTAGCAGAGGATGGCCTTGTGGGACATCAATGAGAGGAGAGGCCCTTGGCCTTGTGAAGGCTTGATGCCCCAGTGTAGGGGAATGCCAGGACAGGGAAGCAGGAGCAGGTAGGTTAGTAAGCAGGCAGAGGGGGGATAGGATGGAGAGTGTTGGAGGGGATAAAATTTGCAATGTAAATAAAGAAAAATCTAACAAAAAACAAGAATCCACAGAAAGAAAAAGAAATAAAAGACACATTAGTGTTAGCCAAAAAAAAAAACAAAAAATGCCACAAAAAGACTGCACAAAAATGTGTTTTATACTATTAATCAGGATAAAGAGAAAAAAAACCCAGCACAGTGGGAAGACTTGTAACCACAGCACTGGCCAGTCTCAAGCAAGAGGGTTGTGCAGTCAAAGCCAGCTGGGGATGCTCAATATCTATCTAGTTATGAGAGAAGGAAGGAAAAAGTAATGGAGGAACGAAGGTTAGGAAGGAAGGAAGCAGGAAGGGAGAGAGAGGAAATAAAAGTTGAAGAAGCAAACAATTGAGGCTTTCTTTTTTTTCCCATTTCCTTTTTATTACTTTTGAGATAATTTAATTATAACATTGTTCCCTTTGCTTCTGCCCTCCATACCTTCCTATATATCCCTGCCCACTCTCCTTTAAATTCATTGTCTCTGATTCATCTGTTGTTATAACATGCATATATGTATTTATATGTATATATATATTCCTAAATTTAAGCTGTTGAGTCCATATGTTATAAATATGTATAGCTTTAGAGCTGATAGTTGGCTTTGGATAACCAGTTGGTATGATTTTCCCTGGGGAAGACTATCATTCCCACTCCAGATTTCCTCATTTGTCTGCAATTCTTTTTGTAGGGTTTGGATCCTATGGACTTTTCTCTATCCACCTAGGCATTTTCATTGGTGTCAGCCATGTTCAGTTCACACTTGGATACTAATTTTGGTGGGACTATTGATATAGCTTCAATGTTACAGGCAACATAATCTGCAGCAAACAGGATTTATTTTTATTATTATATATGCATAAGCTTTTTACCTACATGCATATTTGTGCACCGTATGCATGCTTGGTGCCCAAAGACTCTTGAAGAGGGTGTTGGATCTTCTGAATTTGAATTATGGATAGTGGAAAGCTGCCATGTGAATGCTAAAAATAAAACACGGGACCTCTGCAAGAGCAGAGAGTGCTTTTAACTGTTCAATCATCTCCCCAGACCCAAGTCACTTTCATTTTTGTGAAGAAAAAGAAAACCAGAAGTTAACACAAGCTGACTTAGATCAGCAACTATTTTAGCATATCAGCAACATGTCATATAATATGACATTTTCTGAGCCAAAATTACAAAAAATATGTGAATACCTACATTCTAGAGTAAGTCATATGTAAACATAAAATTTCCAAAAATTATAGCTATTGCCAATGTCTTTTCTTCTCTTTCAGCTAAATGAAAGAAAAGATATAGAAAGGGAATTGAAAAGAGCCATAAAAATGCTCTCTTGAAGTTAAAAAAAGAAAATAGATAGCTTATACTTTGTAATATAGGTAATGTGATTATGTTTTATTTAGAAGTGTCATCTATGTTTAACAACAAAATAAATCATCAAAAAATAGAAACACTGGAGAAAGTATGGTCTATAGCTTTTATTTAGGTTAACTGAAAATGGAACAGGCCACAAGACCAGACTGTTTATGATAGCTGTGACCTAAAAATGGCTGCAAACATGCATGCTGAAAATGGATGACATAGTGTTCCCCAGGGAAGAGCACACCAGTTGGTTCATCCAGTACCAAATGGTCATCAATGAAAACACATACATGTAAGGTTATTAAGACTGATCAAGTTGTACTTATATGTTTAAAAATATATATGGTTTTATATATATTTTTATATATGCATAGGTAAAAAGGACTAATGAAAAAAGAGGCCATGAACTTGATAAAAAGCAAGGAGAAGCACATGGGAGATTTGAAGGGAGGAAAGAGATAGGGAAATTGATATGATGTAATTGTATTATAATCACAAAAAAATAAAAGAAATTATTTTGAAATTTTTTTTTTACAGAAGACATTAGAGAGATCAACCAATAGATTGCCAGACAGGTAGTTGAAATATTTGTGATGTCTATGTTGCTGAGAAAGTAATAAAACATAATATAAATTATGGGAAATCACCTGTACCATTTATATTAAATAGATTTTTTTATTTTCTTATGTTTGCTTTAAGTTTCCTTGTAGAAGATTTTTCAAAAAAAAATCCTTTGTTGTTAAGTAATTTTGTGAAGAAACGTTATTTATTCATTAAAAATGTTTTGCTAAGTTTATGTGACATGGTTTACAAATTACTGATATTAAAACCAATAAAAGTAGTATAAATTCATGTACCTCTTTGAGCTATTTATGATATAGTGCCATGCCTAATCCAAAGGGCCACACCTTCTAATAGTACCACTCCCTGCACCAAGCATATATAAACCATTACAAGTGAAAGATTTGTATGACAAGAACTTCAAATCCCCAAGGAAATAAATTGCAGAAAAAAGCAGAAGATGGAAAAAATCTTCCATGCTAATCAACTGGTACGATTAACAGTGATATTGATCATTTTACCAAAAGCAATCTACAGATTCAATGCAATACCCATCAAAATTCCAACACAGTTCTTCACAGACATGGAAAGAACAATTCTCAGCTTCATATGGAAAAACAAGAAGTCCAGGATGCCCAAAACATTTCTCAGCAATAAAAGAACTTCTGTGGGAATCACCATCCCTGACCTCAAGTTGTATTATAGAGCAATAGTGATAAAGACTGAGTGGTATTGGTACAGAGATAGACAGTTCGATCAGTGCAATAAAATCTAAAACCCAGAAATAAACCAACATACCTATTGACACTTGATCTTTGACAAAAAAGCCAAAATCATACAGTGAAGAAGGATAACATCTCCAGTAAATGGTGCTGGTCTAACTGGTGGTCTGTATGTAAAAGAATGAAAGTAGATCTATATTTATCACCTTGCACAAACCTCAAGTCCAAGTGGATCTAGGACCTTAACATAAAACCAGATACACTCAATCTAATAGAAAAGAAAGTGAGAAAGAGCCTCAAACTCACTGGCACAAGGAAAAATTTCCCGAACAGAACTCTAATGGCTCACACTCTAAGATCAATAGTTGATAAATTGAACCTCATGAAACTGAGAATCTTTTGTAAGTCAAAAGACACCATCAATAAGACAAATAAGCAAAACTAAAGTTGGGGAAAAATCTTCACTAACCCTATACTCAATAGAGGGCTAATATCCAAAATATATAAAGAACCCAAGAAGTTAACTTCTAAAAAAAAAAAAAAAAAAAAAAAAAAAAAAAAAAAAAAAACCCAATTAAAAATTAGGACACAGAAAATTCATAACAAAAGAATCTAAAATGACCAAGAAGCACTGAAAGAAATATTCAAAGTCCTTAGTCATCAGGGAAGTATAAATCAAGACTGCTCCAAGATTCCTTGTTACACCAACCAGAATGGCTAAGATCAAAAACTCAAGCAAAAGCAGATGCTGGTGAGAATATAGACAAAGAGGAATGCTCCTACATTGTTGATGGGATTGCAACCTGGTACAACTGCTCTGAAAATCAATCTGGTGGTTCCTCAGAAAATTTGAAATAATTTTACCTGCAGGCCCAACTATTTCACTCTTGGGCATATATACCCAAAGGATCCTCCACTATACCACAAGGACAAGTTCTCCACCATGTTCATAGCAGCCTTATTTGTAATAGCCAGAGGCTGAAAACAACCCAGATGTCCCTCAAACAAAGAGTGGAATAAACATAAAATGTGGTTTACATTTGTGTTTACTCAATGGAATACTATTCAACTATTAAAAATGAGAACATCATGAATTTTGCAGGCAAATGGATGAAACTAGAAAATATCATCCTAAGTGAAGTAACCCAGACCCAAATGGATATGTTTGGTATGTACTCATTGATAATCATATGTTAGCCAAAGTGTACAGAATACATAGGCTATAACCCACAGAACTTAAGAAATATAACAAGCAGAAAGGCTCAGGTAAGGATGCTTCAATCCCACTTAGAAGGGGGAAGTAAATAATCACAAGAGACAGAGGGAGGAAGGGATCTGTGTGGGAGAAGGGAGGCAGAGGGGAAAAGGGGAACAGGATAGAATTTGGGGGATGTGGACAGGAGAGATGTCCAGAGGGCCAGGAGAATGAATAGAAATATGCATCCCTGGGGAGTGGAAGGTGGGGTCCCTCTATAAAGTACCAGAGACCATGGATGTGAGAGACTCTCAGGACTCAATGGGGAGGGAGTGACCTTAACCAAAATGAGCAATGGTGAAAAGAGGGAATTTAGGTGGAGGGATCAGGTTACCAACCCACAGTCAAAATTTCTGACCCAGAATTGTTCCTGTCTGAAAGAACTGCAGGGTCAAAAATGGAGAAGAGACTGTTGAAAAGGCAATCTTATAATAATCCTATAATATTTGGCCCAGTTGACCAGCCCAACTGGGATCCATCTCATGGGGCACACCAAGCTCTGACACTCTTATTGATGCTGTGATGTACTTACAGACACCACCAGCAGCTGACTGAGGTGGACGAAGATATTTACACCCAACCTGGACTGTAGTCAAGGACTCCTGTGGTTGAATTAGGGGAAGGATTGAAGAAGCTTGAGGGGAGGGTGACCCCATAAGAAGACCAGCACTCTCAACTAACCTAGATCCCATGGAGCTCCAGAGACTGAGCCACCAACCAGGCATCATACATGGGCTGGTCAGAGGCCCCCTGGCACATATACAACAGTGGACTGTCTGGTATGGCTTCGGTGGGAAAAAATGTGCCTAACCCTTGATAAACTTGAGACTCCAAGGAAAAGGGGGGGCTGGTGGGTGCCGGGAAAGCACTTCTAGGAGGCAAGGGGAAAGAGGAATGGGATGAGGAACTATAGGAGGGGTACCAGGAAGGGCAGGCAATGGCTGGAATGTAAATAAGTAAAATAATACAAACCAAACCAAACAAACAAAAATGAGATGATGGGCCACTGATATAAATTACAAGCTATATGCTTGTTTTTAAAAAACAAAAAAGAGATTTTTAGCACCAAGCCCTTTTAAATGATACACTCGATCAATGCTTCACAGCTTAAATAATTGAAAAAAGGAATGGACCACTGCACATCCAATGCTCTCCCACAGCAATGAAGAAGGAAAACACTGAATCAAGCAACACAGAGCTGTTGAACGTTCACAGAGAAGTAAACAGTAAGCCTGCTGATTCAGAAAACAAAGCAACACAGTTCGGTCACAAAACCTAAACGTACACTGCTACTGGGGAATAACTCTCTACCACAACATCCTACCTCAGTGTCCTGCTCATATCGCACACTGCCTGTAATGTGTAAACACTGAGCATCTTGCCATCTGTCTGTCACTTGCAAGTTGCTTGACAGGAGTTGCATCTGGATGCACTTCTTCAACTGTGTAACTCTTCTAATGGCCTTATTAAGAAGTGTATGCCCATGACACTCAAATATCCACCTGTGGTCCTGAAGCTTACCTGAGATACAGGCAGGGCTTTTAAAAGGCTGTCTCTCTATTGTGGATGCCACCAAGTGCTGGATGACAGGAGCCTGATATAGCTGTCTCCTGAGAGGCTCTGACAGTACCCGACTAATACAGAAGTAGAGGCTCACATCCATCCATTGGACTGAGCACAGGGTCCCCAATGAAGGAGCTAGAGAAAGGACCCAAAGAGCTGAAGGGCTTGCAGCCCCTTAGGACAAGCAACAATATGAACTACCTAGTACTCTCAGAGCTCCCAGGGACTAAAACACCAACCAAAGAGTACACATGGTGCGACTCATGGCTCCAGCTGCATATGCAGCAGAGGATGGCCTAGTCGGTCATCAATGGGAGGAGAGGCCCTTGATCCTGTGAAGGTTCTATGCCCCAGTGTAGGGGAATGCCAGGGCCAGGAATCATGAGAGGGTTCGTTAGTAAGCAGGGGGAGGGGGGAGGGAACAGGGTTTTTTTTTTTCCAGAGGTGAAACTAGGAATGGAGATATCATTTGAAATATAAATAAAGAAATATCTAATAAAATAAAAAATAAATAAATAAAATAAAAGGCTATCTCCATTTCTGAAATCCACAATGTTCTCATTAAATCATATATTTGTGTGTGTGTGTGTGTGTGTGTGTGTGTGTGTGTGTACTAAATCCTTCTCTGTCACACAATGCCAATGAAAAACAAATTTTAGAGACATTTTTATACTTCTAAGTTTGTCATTCTCTTGATCACTATTAAAGGGCACTGAACTTAGATTTCGTGGCTCATGTTTCTTCTTTCTATTATTCATCATGATTTAGGCATTCGTCCCAAGGAGGCTCTTTGGTAGGAAAAATTCAGTACTGGAAAAGTGAAGAAATTCAAACATGTATAAGACAATTTAAGCAGCTTATAATCAAAATCAGAGAATCAATGTCTTGAACACTAGGCAAATGACACATGTGACATGAGAAGTACTGTGAAAAAAAAAAATCCACCATGGAGCACGGAGGAGCTTCCCAAGCCCTGCTCCTGGCTGAGAAGATCCTGGCAACTGATGTCTTCTATAGTAGGAGAGTCACTTCCTCTAAAACTCTAAAATTTAGAGTATCACCGTTAGTAGGTTGCCCCTCATTTCCATATAGATAGCATTATTGCACTCAACGAATAATAATTATTATTATCATGATTATTATTATTAATTAATAAATAAAACATGACTTTTAAAAGAGGGCATAAAGGTATAAGAGATGTGATTGGAATTTCTGCAGGAGGATGGATGTAGTAAGGTACATTGTATATCTCTATAAAATGTTCAAAGAATAATTATAAATATTATTTAAAATACCTTAAAAGAAGGAACTATGAGGTTCAATGAAGGAATTAATTTTGTTTCGGTTTAGTAGTTCTATAAATGGGAGCAGCCTTCCTGTATTTCTCTGGGAGCTTATTTAAACTCTAAACACATTGACATTTGCATATTCAACATGAGTTGGCATTCAAATGAATACTTGTCCAAAAAAAAAAAAAAAAAAAAAAAAAGCCCGGAATCATCTTTTGGTTCCTAGAGGTTTTGTGAAATTCCCCTCTCAACATAATCATAAATTCATCAACTCTCTGAATCTAGATTAATTTGAGTGTGTAGAAAGATACAAAGGCGTAAACTGCATTTCAGTGCAGAAGCAGCAGTAGGTATGTTACAGAAAATGCACATGACCATGAGAAATTTATCAAGATTTCCTCACAAGCTGTTGCAAATGTCTGATGGAGCTTTGAATACAGAAAACAACCTATTTATTCATTTCAGTAGCAACAGCCATGAGAGTCTGCCTTTTGGATTCCGATGGCCACAGCAGTTCTTCCTGTCTTCCGTAAGATTTCTGGAGCCTCAGAACTCATTAGGGCAGCAGGGAGACTGCAGAATTCACTGAAGTGAAATGCAAATGGCCAAGAGTCCTTTTGCTGCAAGTCAGCAAAGAGAATTGCCTATTAGGAAAGATGTTACTACATGAGATCCCCAAAGTCCTCCTGTGGACAATGAGTGATGGTAATAAGGATCAGGAGTTCAGCGACATCCACTGAGAATGGAAATTTTAAAAGGGTCTGATTGGCATTTTCCTAGGCTATACCCCCTGTCTCAGAAAGGAAGGAGAAGGCTAACAGTGAGAGATCAGAATCAGCCCTTCCATGGCCCTCCATCTGAAAAATTCAGAGCAGCAGCAAAGTACCCTAGACTCATTTCCAGGCCAGCAGTAGAGCTAGCAGAAGAAGCCCCAAGTCATAAGGAAATGACTAGGGAATCGATTTCAGAGGAGAAATTATAGATAAGAACTCTGAAAAGACATATTCTATGATCTTGATATGAAACATATTCATATAAACACATGGATAGAGACTTCAAATGCCAAAATGTAGCTATCCTGTAAAACAAGGCTTTTTTTTTTAATTAGGTATTTTCTTTATTTACATGTACATTTTCCCTTTCCCAGGTTCCCCT
>JADRCD010159105.1:0-37500 GCA_019843815.1 Montemys delectorum
AAAAAAAAAAAAAAAAAAAAAAAAGGGACAGACAAGAAGAAAGATCTTTACCTCATACTGGATACAGAATTAAACTAAATCTGTGTGTGTGTGTGTGTGTGTGTGTGTGTGCGTGCATGCAGTTACCCAAGAGGCCAGAGTACATCAGATCAGATCCCTGGAGTTACAGGCAGTTTGAAATGCCTAATATAGGTGCTAGGCACCAAATCCAGGTCCCCTGGTAGTATAGCAAGTGCTCTCAACTTCTGAGCTGTCTTTCCAGCCCCAAAGCTCAGGATTTAACAGCTAAAACTATAAAGTTCTTGGAAGAAAAACAGAAGTATGAATGCTCAAGCTTGTAATCAATACTCAGGAGGGTGAGGCAAAAAGAAGACTGCCATTAGCTTGTGCCAGTGGAAGATAGGAGAGGCTATCAGATCCTGAACTGAACTGAAGTTACAGAGAGTTGTGAGCTGCCATGTGGATACTGGAAACTGATCTCATGTCCTTAATCAGCAAGCTGATTAAGCCAAGGCTTAATTGCTCAGCCATCTCTCTAGCCCCTTGTTTGTGTGAGACTATGGAGCCCTGGCTGAAGCAAGCTATGTAGACCAGACTGGCCTCAAATCTACAGGATCCTCCCACCTCTGCTTACCAAATGCTGGAATTACAATCAAACACCTATGATACAGTACTCAGTTTCACAAGATAGTTCTGGAAATAAAATGTAATTCAAAAGACCGTTGACACAAGAAATATTTAACATAGTTCACAGTCATGATATATTTTAGTCAGAGTTATGGGTTTTTGTTTGTTTTTTGTTTGTTTGTTTTTGTTTTTGTTTTGAGATAGGGTTTCTCTTTGTAGCCCTGGCTGTCCTGGAACTCCTGTAGATCAGACTGTCTCTGCTTCCTGAGTACTGGGATTAAAGGCATGCATCACCATGCCTAGTGAGATTATGTTTCCAAAATTAGAAATATCTTAAGAAAAGAGAATCAGACATCTAATTCTATTATAGCTTCCACTGTTATTTCTGTTTTATTTTATTTTTGAGATAATAATCTCACTGTGTAGCCCTGGCTATGTAAACTATGCTGGCTTTGAACTCAAGAGATCCATCTATCTACCTCTGCCTTTTGAATACTAAAACTAAAAATTTATGTCACTATGCCTGATACCTTCTAATGATTCAAAATTACAGTGTTAGGTTTTTTTTTCTTTCTCTTTTCTTCATTTTTAAAAAGTTTCCTGAGGTAGTTTTGCTCTGTAGCTCAGGCTAAACTCAAATTTGCAAAATGTTGGGATTACAGAAGTGTGATTCCATGCCTGGCCTGGTGTTAGTATTTCAGAAATCATTAGCTAAATAATGCTGATTCGTGAGCAAGCACTCTCTATCACTGGCTTATAATATATCTTTCCTTTAGCCTTTACTCTGAAGAAACATTTTCTTAATCAGATAATCTTATGGTAGAATGTTAAAATTAAATAGTAACAAATATAAGACTAAAAATTCTTATTCTCAATTTATTTATATTGTAAAAATATGCTCTGAAAACTGAAGCCTTAATGATTATATAATTTATACATCAGAAATATTGTTTTGGATACACTTACAAAAGAAAGATACTTACTGCCAACAAAAGGATCAGACTGGAAAAAATCCAAGTTTGTATCTGCAACTGCATCTGTCAGTGAACTTGATTCTACATTAAATGGATCTTCCTAGAAATAATTTTTAGTTAAAACAGATATTTTAGCAACCAAACATTTAAAGAAGTACTTCAAATGTCCCACATTCTGATCATATACATACTTTGAAAAATTTTGGTAAATATTTTTCAGCTACAAAGATCATTTAAGACATGAATAACAATAACAATTGAATGTACAATTATCTTCACCTCTTTTGAATGCTTGTCATCGTCAAATCTGGGACTAACTTTTTCATTATCAGCTGCAGTCACAACCTCGCTTTCATCAGTCACATCAGAAGGCGCAATTTCAGGACTACTTCTCACCTACCAAAGACACACATGCAAACAGGATGGATTTAAAGTCTTTTGTCTCGGGCTGGTGATGTGGCATTTGTTGGTGAACCTGACAACCTGAGTTCGATCTCCAGGACTCATTAGAGGAAGTGAAAACAAACTCCTACAAGTTTTCTTCTGACTTCCACAAGAACATTGTGGCACACCAATACCCACCCATAAATATAATATAGACTTTTGGGAAAGATTATTTTAACAACTTTTTTTTTTTTTTTGATAGACAAGGCCTTACTATGAAATCCTGGCTGGCCTGGAACACACTATGTAAACTAGGCTGGCCTCAAACTCACCTGCCTTTGCTTCTGAGTACTGGCATTTAAAGAAATAACAATGCATGGCTAAAAACAATTTTTTAACTATGTGTGTGTGTGTGTGTGTGTGTGTGTGTGTGTGTGTGTAAAACAATTAAAGAGGCCATGAATTTCACCAGAATATGGGAAGGGTTAGAGGAAAGGGAAGGGAAAAAGGATGTACTTATAATTTAATTTTTAAAAAGTATTAAAATAATTTTTAAACTATTAAATACCTAGATACTTAAAAACAAAGTAAACTTTAAATAATGTTATTACCTAAGCCAGGTTTTCATGCTATCTCTGCAATTCTCAATGCAGAAGCAATTACACAGGTGTTTGAGGCTAACTTGGGCAACACAGTGAGACCCTGTCTCCAAATGTTATTATTTATAGAAATGCTTTTGGTGTTCTGAGACATGGCCTCACTATATATACAGAGAGAGCCCAAGATGGCTTAGAACTCACAACTGTCCTCCTTAGCTTCCTGAGCGCTGGGATTTAGAGTGTATGCTAGGACTGCAGATATAGCTAAGCAGGTAAAGACACTGACAATCCTAGTTCACTCCCCGGTCACAAGGTAAAAGGAGAGAACTGACTTCCACATGTTTTCTTCTGACTTCTATGTGGAAACTCTGGTGTGTGTATATATACAAAAGAAACAAACAAAAATTTAAATGTACCTACCACCACGCCTACCAGAAATACTGATTTTCACCTATGTTCTAAGAAAAGTAAATAAAAAACCAGGTGTGGTACCACACTCTCTTAATCCCATTAAATGGGAAATGGAGGCAGGCAGGCCAAGTGCATAAAGTCAGGGCTGAGGAGATGGGCCCCTTAGTAAAGTGCTTGTTGCAACAAGCATTAGAATTAACTGAGTTCAAGTTTGAAACACCCAAGAAAAAGCCAGGCATGGTAGGGTGTAACTATAACTCCAATGCTGGGATGGCTGAAACAGGTAGACATCCCAGGTCTACCTAAAATGGCAGCCTTTATTTTCAGTGAGGAGACTGTGTCCCAAAAAATAAGGTAGACAGTGGTATTAGAAGACAGCAAAGTTGAACTATGGCTTTTTATCTATACTTGCAGACATGGATGAGTGCAACCAAAGGTGAGCACTCTAGTGAATCTCCCTCTCCCCACAGGCAGACACATTAAGTTAAAAAAGAGCTTAAAGACAACCTTAGCTACATATTAAGTTTGAGGCTAGCCTGAGCTACACAAGACCCTATTATTAAAAAAATACTTTTATTAATTAGATTACATTTGAACATTCGTTAAAACTGAAAAGAAAGACTTTCAATTGTTGGGGTTGAAGGGATATCTAGCAGTTAAGAACACTAGCTGTTCTTCCAGGGAACGTAAATTCAATTCCCAGCACCCACACAAGGCAGCTTAAACTGCCTGTTAACTCCAGCTCCAAAGGATCTGACACCCTCTTCCGGCTTCTGTGGGTACCTGCACACGCATACATAAATAAAAGCTATATTTCTTTATATTATACACAATGCTAACAAAACACTATTCTGGGGCTGGAGAGAGAGCCTATGTGATAAAGTACCTGCTGCTCAAGCATGTGGACCAGAGTTAAGATCCCTAGCACCCATGCAAAAAGCCAAGCATGGTGGTGTGTGCTTGAAATCCCAGAGCAGGGGAAGCGTAGACACACAGACACCAGGGGCTTCTGGCCAGCCACCTTGTCTAACTGGTAAGCCCTAGAACTCAGAGACCCTATTTAAAAAAAAAAAGTGAACAGCATCTGAGGAATGACACTTTGAGGATGATCCCGGCTTCGACACATAAGTATGTACACACACACTCACGGGTGAATCCTGGTGCATGGGTTCAGACCCTAGGTTGCTCTGGCCTTCAGCATGTTCGTTGAGGTTGGCTGTCTCACTGCTGCTGGTGCTGAGGCTACAATAATCTGCAGCACCATTTACAAGAACGCTTCGTGGGCCACTGCACCAATCTGATTGGTTGTTATGAGTTTCCAGATCTTTCATTTCCAATCTCATTTGCATCTGCCAATACAAAGTAGAAATATAAAACAATTCAATACAGAAATATATATATATAACACACAAATAGCTGTGCCCTTAGACTAACTCAAGGATGAGTTTGCTTCCTATTAGCAGATTCCTCTAGGAATGCAGCATGACTTAAAGGTTTCAACAATCTCTCCCAGTGAGTCCTTCTGCAATGTCAGCATGCATGCATTTGTTTTCGTAAACCCTGTGAAAGCTCCAAGAATTCAGTCTCAGGTCTCTGAGAACTGGCAGTCTTTCATGGTATAATTAGAAAAAGAAAGGCCCAAAATACTAGAGGAAAAGATAGCAAAGTAATTGAAAAGGAGATTCAGCAATGAAGCTATAGGGGAGTTATACGGAATTAAAGTATACTTCAGTATACTTTACAGTATACTACACAGTATGCAATATATAGTATATGTATATTATGTATATACACACACATATGTATATATGGTATACTATATAGTATAAGAAGTTTTAGACTCGGCCATATTCCTGTTGGAGAAGGGAGTGAAGATAGGGTAAGACAAGCTAATGCCCTCTTCTGGAACTATTTATAAATGGAAAAGAAGAGCCCTAGAAAGTAGCTTCTAAAAAAATAAGTCACACAAAGTCCAATAAACAAAGGATAAAGCTGTTTTGACCTCAACTATTTAAATGAATTCAACAGTAAGACACAAAAGGCAGAATCAATATACTATAATATACTAAATAATAATAAAAACAGAAACAAGAAACTAAAAATTAGAATCCTAAGAAAAGACAGTAAGTTGTGTTGTGTCTTAGTTATTACTGCTGTAATGAAACATCATTACCAAAACAACTTGGGGAGGAGAAGGATCACTGGCTTGCCCTTTCATAGCATTGTTCATCATTAATGGAGTTCAGGACAAGAACTCAAACAGGGCAGGAACCTGAAGGCAGGAGTTGATGCAGAGGCCATGGAGGAGTGCTGCTTACTGGGTGGCTCCTCATGGCTTGCTCAGCCTGCTTTCTTACAGCATTCAGAACTACCAGCCCAGGGATGGCACAAGCCACAACAGGCTGAGCCCTTCCTGTCAATCACTAATTAAGAAAATGTCTTTTAAGCTGGATGTAGTGATATGTCTTTAACCCCAACACCTGGGAGGCAGGGGAAGGTAGATTTCTATGAGTTCAAGGCCAGCTTGGTCTACAAAGTGAGTTTCAGGATAGCCAGGAGTGTTACACAGAGAGACAAGACTCTGTCTCGGAAAAAAAAAAAAAAAGAAAAAAGGAAAAAAAAGGAAAAAAAATGCCCTACAGGGTTGTCACATCTCACAGAAGCATTTTCTCAATTGAAGCTTCCCTTCCACATGACTCTAGCTTGTGTTAAGCTGACATAAAATATATATTATATGTATTCTATATTATAAACATATAACAGCACAGGCTATTATATATAAAAATAGACAATATTTACTGAGAATTCATGTATCAGATACTATGCTACCTTACCTTGTGTTTTGCCTCATTTAATCCTTATAATAGCCCTAATAAGTAGGCTTGTTAAATCTTTAGCTTTAAAGATGAAAAAGCTGATAGTCAAAGGTGATTCACCTACTAAATGACAGAGTCAGCATTTAACCCTAAATAGCTTTAACTACAAAGCCCCTACTCTAGTCCATTATGCAAATAGTCTTTAGACACCAACTGCAAGTACTAAACAACTAGAGATACTAACTAGGCAGATGAAGAAGGGGCAGGTGTTAGAAAGTTACAAAAAGGACAAGGCCCCTCTGGGCATTCTGCTCCTGAAACTCACTGAACTGATTTCCTGTTGTGACTCTTGTAGGTGCTGCTGAAGAGGTTCCAGCTGAGCCTTTCCCGACTCCACACTTTCTTCCAGCTGTGCTGTTTCTTGCTGTAGGCGACTCAGTTCTTCTCTAGCTTTTGACAGTTCTTCCTCGTAAGTAGAGATCTGAGATTCTTGACTAGTTATTTCTGCTTTCAGGGAAGAAATCTATGAATGGGAGGAGAGGGAATTAAACAAAGAGATATCTAGGTTAGTGGGTTGGAACTTTTGAGGTACTCTTTTGGTAGTGAAAGATAATGGGGAAGGGGCTAAAAGAAATTTAGAGGCATCATCTGTGTAACATAGGTAACATCTGTGTAATCAAAGCTTGGAAAAATATTACCCTTCTAATTTCTACTACAGAGAACTGTAACTCTTCATAAGCATCCCCCCAAATCCTTCATAAAGCAACTGCTGGATAGATTGCCACTAACAAGCAGGGAATGTTTTCTTTCTAAACCAGAAACAAGATGGAGGTAGCGGTCGGTCAGTAAGCAGCCAGGCTTTACCAGCTGGGCCTCCTCGGCACATTTTTTTCTGACTTCCTTGAGCTGCTCCTCCAGCTGGGCTTTCTGCTCATCCAGTTCATCCAGGAGCTCCTGCACCTGCTGCTTCTGGGTCTGCAGTTTTTGTAGATTAATACTCTCCCTTTGAACTTCATCTTGAAGATCCTGAAACACAAGAAAACTCCCACATATATCTCTTTGGGTAGGTGAATTTTTAAATCTACTTTAAGGGAAAACAGACTTGTTTATTAAGTATTTTGTATTAGAGGACTAATTTTACATGCACTCGATTTTACATGCAATTTTCAAGTCACCTCGTCTGGACTTGCATCTCTAGTCTGCTTACTCAGATCAGTCCTTGGATGTCTGACTAACTGCTATGTGTCAAAACAGAGCTCATATTATTTCCTGAATCTGCTGTAACCTCACTCTTCTAGTGAAAACCATGGCATCTTCTTCCACTTTTCCCTTCCACTTCCCTTTTTCTTCTGTGTCAGGGCTGCTAGCAAACCCTCCCCTGCAGTGCCGGTTTGAGTCACCTTCATCTCTCTCAGAGTTACCTTCCAAGGGGTTATATTGCTTCACCTCAGCTACTCTTACATGCATTTTGAACTCCCTAGCCACTTTAAAAAAGCCTTTGTCAGCCGAGCGTGGTGGCACACACCTTTAATCCCAGCAGCTACAGAGGCTGAGGCAGAACAGATCTGAGTTTGAGGCTAGCCTAGTGTACTGACTAGTTTTATTGTCAAGTTGTCACATGATAAAGTCATCTGAGAAGCAGAAACCTTAAATAAGAAAACGCCTCCATAATATACAGCTATATGGCATATGGCATTTTATTAATTATCAACTGATGTGGAGGGCCCAGCCTTTTGTGGGTGGTGCCATCCCAGGACTGGTAGCCTAGGTTCTATAAGAAAGGCTGAGCAAGGCACAAGAAGCAAGCCAGTAAGCAGCATTCCTCCATGGCCTCTGCACCAGCTACTGCCTCCAGCTTCCTGCCCTGTTTGAATTCCTGTCCTGATTTCCTTTGATAAACAGTGTTGTGGAATTGTAAGCCAAATAAACCCTTTTCATCCCCAACTTGCTTTTTGGTCATGGTGTTCCTTCCTAGTAACAGAAACACTAAGACACCTGGTCTACATGGTGACTACCAGAACAGCCAGGGCTACATGAAGACTCTGCCTCACAAAAACAAAACACCACTACCACTAATAACAAAAGGAACAATTCCAATTTATGTCAAATCTCATATTTTCTTACTTGTATTTAACAGTGAAAGGAGTGGTCTCATATGGTAGGGAATAGCATTTGTCAGACCTTGGGTGGGTGTAGGGAACAAAGGGTTGAGAGTAGAGGTATATATAGCTATGTATAGCTAATGTTCTATAGCACAGCAGGATAACTATGGTTCTCAGCAATTAAACATTTTAAAGTAAGTGGCTAGGACTTTCAAAGTTACTAACACACCCACAAAAATAATGCATGCCCGAGTGACAGTTTTGCAAATTACTTGTCTGATCAGTACACTGTATAAACAGGATGAAATGTCATATTGCATCCCAAGATATACATATAATTACTGTGTGTCAGTTAAAAATAAGAAAAATAACCCCCCACCCCTGCTTTTTTTTTTTTTTTTTTTTGAGAATGGTCCTCATGTAGCCCAAGCTGGCTTGAGCTCAGATACAGCAAAAGATAGCTAGCCTTGGACTCTAAAATAGTGGAATTACAGGTATACCATCACAACTGGAAAATAATGCTTTAAAAGCATGAAACACAAAGTAAAACAAGTTCTTGGGCTGGAGAGATGGCTCAGCGGGTAAGAGCACTGACTGTTCTTCCGAAGGTCCTGAGTTCAGATCCCAGCAATCACATGGTGGCTCACAACCACCCGTAATGAGATCTGACGCCCTCTTCTGGTGTGTCTGAAGACAGCTGCAGTGTATTACGCCAGAATGAGCGGGACCGGAGCATGGGAGGCTGTCCAAAGTTCAGTTCCCAGCAGCCACATGATGGCCATCTGTATAGCTACAGTGTACTCACACATAAAATAAATAAATAAATAAATAAATATTAAAAAATTAAAAAGTTCTTGTGTCAAATCATATCTCTTACAAAAAACCTTCAGTCTTCATCTCTCTTGAACAAAAAAACTTCACAGCCATTAAGAGCCTACATTATCCTGTGTGCCAACTCATATCCAAGTGCTCCTTCCTTTGCTCAGTTTATTCCAACCACACTGTCTGCTATGCTGTTCCTCTCCATCCTCCAGTGCTTTTACTACTACTTCTCCTACCCATCTAAACGTTTGATCTCTTTCAAGGCTTTTTTTTTTCTTTTTGCTACTGTTACAGTGTCCGTTTCTGACCAATATAACCAACACCTCCAGATCCCACTCATAATATTTAAATAAGACAGGGTTTTTCTGTGTGGCTCCATCTGTCCTGGACCTCTCACTCTGTAGACCAGGCTGGCCTCCAATTCAGGTATCCACCTGCCTCTTCCTCTTGAGTACTTCAATTAAAGGAGGGCACTATCCCTTCCCCCCAGGCTCCAGTTTATTCTCTATAATAGCTTTTGTGAGATAATTTACAGCTACAGAGTTAATGCATTTACTTTACTCATCAGAATCCAATTTCTCCACCACAGCAAGTCCTAGACAGACCATCACACTGAAAAAGCAAGATTCAGATCTAAACTCACTTCTCATGATGATGATACAGGACTTTAAGAAAGACATAAATAGCACCCCAGGAGAACACAGGTAAACAGCTGGAAGCCCTTAAACAGGAAACACAAAAATCCCTTAAAGAACTACAGGAAAACACAATCAAATAGGTGAAGGAAATGAACAAAACCATCCAGGATCTAAAAATGGAAATAGAAACAATAAAGAAATCACAAAAGGAGACAAAGATAACCCTGGAGTTAGAAAACCTAGGAAAGAGATCAGGAGTCATAGATGCAAGCATCACGAACAGAATACAAGAGATAGAAGAGAGAATCTCAGGGGCAGAAGATACTATAGAAAACATTGACATAACAGTCAAAGAAAACGCAAAAAGCAAAAAGCTCTTAGCCCAAAACATCCAGGAAATCCAGGACACAATGAAAAGATCTAAAGGCACTTTCATCAACCTCCAAAGACACTCTTACTCATTTCAAGAAAACCTCTTGACTCCTGACCTCCCTTCTTGTACTTCCCATTCTCCTCTGTCCTAGGTGACCACCAACCTATTTCTCACTTCTATAAATCTGTCTAATTTAGATATTTTACATAAATGTAATCATATAGTTTTCCCCTAACTGGGTTCTTTTGATTAGCATAATGCTTTCAACACTGGCATATAATTATTTTAAACTGCTTCACTGAGGTATATAGCTTATATACCACACTTAAAATCCTTTCTGAACTGAGGATTGAATCTAGGGCCTTGTGCATGTTGGCAAGTCCTCCACTACTGTTTATGTAGAGGAGAAATTTTAATTCATTATGTGTTAATTCTAGGTTGGTTAAGATGGTTCAGTGGATAGAGATTCTCAGGACTTCCACAGAAGAAGGAGAGACCTCCATAGGTGTACTGTGGCATGCATGCATCTCACATGCACATCCCAGAGATAGGTGCCATTACTGGTCACATATACAGGTAAAAAAAAACTAAAGCGCAAATGGGCAAGTAAGAAACTATTCCGATCACTTCTCAGACTTTTGGTTAAGATTACTGGCTTATTTTTAACCAACTTAATATTTGATATATCCTTTAAGTATTAAGTAAATTTTAGAAAGACATTTTTTTTTTAACTTATGAGTGTGTGCATGCATGTGGGTATGTGCCTGTAGGTAAAGGTATCCATGGAGAAGGGAGACACTGGAACCCCCTGGAGTTGGTATTATAGACAGCTGTATACCATCTCACGTGGTTGCTGAGAACTGAACTCGGGTCTTCAGAAAAAACATGCTCTTAACCACTAGGCCATACCTCCAGCCCCCATGAATTTCTGTACTAGGAATGGAAGAGGAGCTTCATCTATTTCTGTGCTCATGACTAGGTAATCCAAAATCTTCAAAGACCAGCATATCTCCTTTCTATATCCCCTATGTATGCACATACCCATACCCTACCACACACTAAAGCAAAACAAAACTCAGAGATTAAAAATAGTAAAACTGGGAGAAGAAGGTATGGGATGAGAAACAGTTGGAGGGCAGACCAGGAAGGGGATAACAACTGGACTGTAAAAAAAGACTACAAAATAATTTTTAAAAAATAGTAAAACTGTTACTCTCCCCATCCATTCAATTTCTTTTTTCCACAACTCAAACAAGAATCTAGAATTTCACATTCTCTATTCATATCTAGTCTTTATAATCATAGATATGTTATCTTTTAACATAAATCCAAAAAGGACAGTATTATTTACATAAAAAGGTCATATATGAAAGTGTGTAGGACATAGTTCTTATTTTTTTAAAGCTGAATAGAAAGGTGTAGGTAATAGGGAATCTCTAGGAGGAGTTGGGGTACAAAAGGAAAACAAGAATGTGATTTAATTTTATTTACTTAAAATATGTTTCTAGATGTTAACAAATTCAGATAAATTGAAATTATGTAACTTTTCTCATTATAAGGCAATAAAAATTTTTTAAAAATGTCAAGTTTGACTTTCTAAAAACCTATTTTGTTATTTTACGTGTACAGTGTGTTTTGTCTGCATATATGTTAAATGTGTGCCTGGTACTCAGGGAAGCTAGAAAATGGCTTCAAGTCCCCTAGAACTGGAGTTGTAGACAGTTGTGAGCTGCCATGTGGTGCTGGGAATTGAACCTAGGTCCTCTGGAAGAGCAGCCAGTGCTCTTAACCACTAGGCCGTTTCTCCAGCTTGGCCCCCTTTTAAAAATAAAAGTACCACATCTTTGGTTATTTTATTAATTTAAATGTTTTCCTATGTTACTGATCTTTTTTTTTTTTTAAATGTAGGAACTATCAGTAACAGGATCAATGTTCATTTTCTGTAATTAGTGTTTCTATGTCAGCAAAGTGTGACCTGGTCTCAAAAGCTAAAAACAAAACAAGAGATAGTGTAACAGTTAAGAGCACCTGCTGCTCTTTCAGGCATAAGTGTGGTTCCCAGCACCCATATGGTGGTCGCTCACTACTGTTCAGAACTGGAAAAGTCCCACTACACTCTTCATTAGCACTGGGTATGCACATGCATATGTTCTGATAAACACTCATAACATTTGAAAAAATTCTTTACAAAAAAAAGCTTAAAAAATAAAACAACATTTAAAAATAAAACATATTTCCAATATAAATTCACAGCAGAGGATCTTTGCTCTCAGTAAATAGATTTAAAATTAAGTCAAAATGAACAGTGGCAACATATATGCTAATATGAATTAAGAAAGAACTTTTACCACAAACTCACTCACTTACCCTGTCATGCAACTTCTATATTATTATCTGTATCCAGATCCTCTATTTTATCGTGGCACAAATTTGCTTCACCTGGAATTGGATGAAGGTACCAATGCCTGTCTCCCTCTCACTCCTGCAGTCCTCTCTGCCTCCAGCTCTCTCTAACTAGGGCAGTGCAGCTAGCACTCGCACAAGGCAGTGAGTTACTGAAGACTGCTACTGGTGTGCCCCTGCTTCTGCTCTATGGACTGCCAAGGGAAGAGGGGTGACACCAGTGGAGAGCAGCAGGTACAGAATGAACAAGAATGGTGTGACACAGTGCCAAAATGTACTTTAGAGAACATCTAAGACACCTCATTCATAAATAACAGGTTATCTGAACCGGGTATCTTGGCTTCGCTCATTAAGAATTTTTAAGAAAAATGTCTTGTTTTCTAGAAACTACTCAAAATCCTGAAACTGACAAATTCATCCCCACCCCTCCACATGTCATGAGAAGCTATGTAGAAATAAATTAAACACACAAAATTCTTAAGACATATTAAGGATCTACTTACTAAGAGTCTAATCTTACTAACCTGACTCTGATGTACCACTGAAGAAGTAACTTAACAAACCTATGAAATATTAGCAACATGGAAAGGTCCATTTCATTAAAAAACACATCAGGGAGTGAAAATGAAAAGTCCACTGACATATGCCTGTAATTCCAGCACCTGGGAGGTGTAGGCAGGGCAATTTCAAGTCTGAGACGAGTCTGGGTTGAGTAGCAAATTACAGCTATGCTGGATTGCATAGTTGGATCCTGTCTTAAACAAACAAACAAACAAATACCCATAAGACAAGAAAACAAAACCCCATTGATTTATGAATAAGACTTGTTTTTCCAACCACAGTTATCCCTTTTCCTTGGGGTGGGGGTGTAAAAAAGCCAAATAAATGAAATAAAATGAAACAAACAAAAAGATGGGTAATTACTCTGAGTTAACTCTTGTTTTTAAGTTTAATTTTTTTAGATTTTCTGTATATAAATGATTCACCTCTGTATATATGTGTACCACATGAGTGCCCGGTACCAACAGAGGCCAGAAGAAGGCACAGGATTTTATGGAACTGGAGTTACAGATGGTTGTAAGCCACAATATGGGTGCTGGAAATTGAAACTAAGTCCTCTCTAAGAGTAGCGAGTGCTCTTAACTACTGAGCCATCTCCTAGCCTGAGTTACTAGCTTTTTATTACATTTATTTATTTTGTGGGTGTGAACATGGCATGGCATGTGTAATAGAGGTCAGAGGACAACCTGCAGGAGTCAACTAAGGATCTTTGCAGATCTAGGAGAGTGAACTCAGGCTTGGCAGCAAGCAGCTTTACCTGCTGAGCCATCTCACCATCCCAAGCTACTGACTCTTAACTAATGAAATAAAAATATACAGGAGCTTCCTTTTGTGTCAAATTACTATGAACAAAGTCACACAAAAGTGGGACTTTATAAACACCTACTATGCTCTTAATCCTTTCTGCCAGTGGGTTCTAGGTGCATTCTGCCCTACTTTTAATTTCTTATATAAGTTCAGTCTGTTTATTTTTAATTTGAACACTTTCCTTAAATATCTAGCACTGTATTTCGAAATACAATGGAAGACATACATGAATCAAAGCAGAATTTCTAAGCTCAAGAAACTCATATATGATTGGAGATGTACACATGCATGTGTGTACTCTCTTGTGCCACACAGGTCTGTAAAAGTCAGGGAAGGCTTCAGATGTCCAACTAGACCACTCTCCATCTTAATCCTTTGAGACAGGGTCTCTCACTCAACTTGGAGTTATACTGGTGGCCAGCAAATCCCAGTGATCCTATCTTTACTTTCTATAATACTGGGGTTATAAGCATGTGCAGTAGTGCCTGGATTTTTATGTGAGTACTAGGGATTCTAGCTTGGGTCTTCACGCTTGCACAGCAAGCACTGTTACCCACTAAGACATCTCAAGTGTGTATGTATGTGTGTGTGTGTGTGTGTATATATATATATATTTGAGATAAGTCAGTAATACAAAAGAAAAGTACTGATAGAAATAAGAACTCCAAACTTGAAGCTATTTATTTTCCAACAAGACCTGGTTTAGACTGACCGACTTTCAAATGATAAACACTAAGATGGAAATATACAACTGGCACTCGGGGCAGAGTCACACTGCAGGCATCAGTATAGGGTGACTGGGAGCAGGGAGAAGAAAAGAAAGTGTTTCAAGATGGGAACTCAGACCACACAAAAAACAAAACCTTAGAAAATCAGAATTTTTGTCTAGAAAAATCACCCATTTCATCTAGATTTTCTAGTTTTTGTTTTTGTTTTTTTGTTTTTTGTTTTTTGTTTTTAGTATAGGCTTTTGTGGTAGGATCTGATAATCTTTTGAATTTCTTCAGTTTCTGTTGTTATGTCTCCATTTTCATTTCTGATTTTGTTAATTTGGATACTGTCTCTGTGCCCTCTGGTTAGTCTGGCTAAGGACTTGTCTATCTTGTTGATTTTCTCAAAGAACCAAGCCCTAGTTTTGTTGATTCCTTGTATAGTTCTCTTGTTTCTATTTGGTTGATTTCAGCCCTGAGTTTGATTATTTCCTGCTGTCTACTCCTCTTGGGTGTATTTGCTTCTTTTTGTTCTAGAGCCTTCAGATGTGCTGTTAAGCTGCTAGAGTACGCTCTCTCAATTTCTTTATGGAAGCACTCAGAACTACGAGTTTTCCTCTTAGGACTGCTTTCATTGTGTCCCATAAGCTGGGTATGTTGTACCTTCATTTTCATTTAATTCTAAAAAAGTCTTTAGTTTATTTCTTCCCTGACCAAGTTAAAAGTGAATAGATAGTTGTCCAGCTTCCATGTGTATGTGGGCTTCCTAGAGATCCATTCCATCTGCTGATACCAAACCCAGACACTACAGCTGATGCCAAGAAGTTCTTACTGACAGGAGCCCCATATAGCTGTCCTGAGAGGCTCTGCCAGAGCCGGACCAATACAGATGCGGATGTACACAGCCAAATTTTGGACTGAGCACAGGGACCCAGGATAGTTGGGAATGCTAGACTGCTGAGGCAGGAATGGGTGGGCAGATGGGGGAGCATCCTTATAGAGGCAGGGGGGAGGAAAAGAGGGGATAAGGGGCTTGTAGAAGGGAAACTCGGAAGGGGGATAACATTTGAAATGTAAATAAGCAAAATAACCAAGAAAAAAATGAAGAAAAAAAAATCAGTATTTTACTTTAAAGTAGAGAACATATATAAATACAAAACCAAAAATTTGACTGGAGTGTAGCTCTGTGAGGGAACATATATTTAATATGCACAAGGCTTTGATCTTTAGCACCAACACAAAAGCAAAAATAAGACCGACCGAAAAGCTCCAGGTGGGGTTGAAAGATAGCTTGGCAGTTAAGAGCACTTACTATTCTTGCAGAGGACCTACGCTCATTTCCTGGCACCCACAAGGCGACTCATAAATGCCCGTAACTTGCTCCAGGGACCAGACACCACCACCACTACTCTATCCCCTGCAGACACAAGGTGTGCACATGGTGCACATTCATATGTGCAGGCAGAACACTCATAAAATAAAAATAAGTAAATCTTAATGATCTTTGTTTTAAAATCTTTTTTCTATGCTTGAGATATGAATTTGTATAATTATGTACTTTATTAGCTAAAGAAACAACATTCAAAAAAAACAAGGTGGGATCGTCAATGACAGGCTAACCTTCGATTCTTATTAGAAAGTGGAGTCAGGGAGAAGCAGCAAAGCACACTTTCTTAGATGCTGCCATTTAGTGACAGCTCTGAAAATGATCTTTTCCAGAAAAAAACAAAAACAAAAACAGAAAAGCAGTATTGAGCTATGGTGGTGGACATTTGTAATCTCTAAACTTGGGTGGTAGAAGCAAGAGGATCAGGAGGCCTGGGTCACCCTCAGCTACAGTGAGTCCAATGCCAGTCTGAGTTACATGAAACCCAGTTTAAAAAAAGAAAAAACAGGACTGAAAATTGGACTTACAGATTTAACTATCAGTATCACTCCTACTCTGGGCCTTGTTAGTAAATAGTAAGTCAGAGCCACCTCAGTAATCAACTCCACTTCTTACCAATTTTGCTGTCTTTTTGTGCTTCAGAAAGCAGGAAATGGTCACAAAATGAGGTGTTTTGGTTACATATATAAAGGTGATATATATATATATATATATATATATATATACACACACACATACATACACACACATATGTATATATAAAATATGCAAATGGTTGTTTGTTTGTATGTATGTATGTATGTATGTATGTATATCATCATTCTTGGTCTAGCATCTCATTACCATTGATAATAGAGATGACTCTACTACCCTGAACTTTCATTAACCTCACTATTAATTTTCAGTGGATTATTTTCAGCCAACAGTTCTTGTTCTACACTAAGCAAGCTCCGAAATGCCTTATACTTAGAAGTACCCAATGCAAAAACCAGTTCAGAACTCATGTGCCAAACATACACTATGGATCTCACAAAGCATTTTTTTGTATTGTTTTTATTAGATATTTTCTTTATTTACATTTCAGATGATATCTCTTCTCCTGGTTACCCCTCTGAAAAATTATCAAAAACAAAAACAAGCCCTGTTTCCTCCCCCCTCCCCCTGCTCACCAACGCACCCTCTCCCACTTTCTGGCCCTGGCATTACCCTACACTGGGGCATAAACCTTCACAGGACCAAGGGCCTCTCCTCTAACTGATGACTGACTAGGACATCCTCTGCTACATATGCGGCTGGAGCCATTAGTCCCACCACGTGTGCTCTTTGGTTGATGGTTTAGTCCCTGGGAGCTCTGAGGGTACTAGTTAGTTCATATTGTTGTTTGTCCTAAGGGGCTGCAAACCCTTCTTCAGCTCCTTGGGTCCTTTCTCTAGCTCCTTCATTGGGGACCCTGTGCTCAGACCAATGGATGGTTGTCTCTACTTCTGTACCTGTCAGGCACTGTAAGAGCCTCTCAGGAGACAGCTATATCAGGTTTCTGTCAGCCAGCACTTGCTGACATCCACAATAGTGTCTGGGTTTGACAACTGAATATGGAAAGGATTCCCAGGTGGAGCAGAATACCCAAAATACAATCCACAAACCACAAGAAACTCAAGAAGAAGGAAAACCAAAGTGTGGCTGCTTTGTTCCTTCTTAGAAGGGGGAACAAAACACCCATCTAAAGAGTTGCAGAGACAAGCTATGGAACAGAGACTAAAATAAAGACAATCCAGAGACTGCTCCACCTGGATCTCACAAAGCTTAATGTTACTTTACTAATACCATTAACCAAAATGTGCAAATACATTCTGGAGAAATTTTAGCAATAAAATTTATATAATTATAAGAAACCAAATATTTGAGTATATTCAAGGAACAATATAAATTTTAGCTCTCTCCTAAACTGGATATTTAAATCTCCATTCTGTTTGTTTTTCCCTATAAATGCACTCAAATAACAAAATATTGTCTATTACAAGAACCGGTATATTTTAGAATAGCAGTTGGTTAAATCTAGAAGTTGTCTATGATTATACCAGTGATTATATTGGGAAAAAAAAACAATTTTTGTAGATTTTTGTCCTCTGTTCCCAAGCTGTGTCCAGCAATAACTACTAAAATTAAGTTTTAGTGTTTGCATTTCTCAAGAATCTTAAAATTACACAAAACAGTGAACTCAAGCAGCTTACCAGCCTACAACCAATCTCATTAGCAGAAAGAGAAATGCTGGTATCAATCTCTTGACTTTCACACCACTTTTAGGAAAATTCCAATACATATAATAAAAGCAGTCATCCAATCAGAGTCAACTCCAGCCACACGTCTCCCTGGCTTCCTCAGTCCTTCAGTGAATCATCTTCCCCAGCCTACCATGCTTCTCCTCTAGCCCTCGGAAGGATGGGTCAAAGAAACCCATGTCTGCCCTTTTAACACCATTAGTACAAGTAGAAAGACCTAAGACGTAAGTGACACATTAGGAAATGTCCACCCATGAGCTCTTGCTGGCAACTGCTATCAGTGCCTCCACATCCAACCCCCCAGACACTCAGGAAACACAACCCAGTAACATGGTCATATGAAACACTGTGACATTTTAAAATGTTTAAAACACTGTCACATTTATCAAATAAAAACAGGTTTTTTAAATCTCCTCTTTTTATAAAATAAAAATACTAATGCAACACAGCAAAATGAATTAAATTTCTTTACGATAAAGTTTCTAATATTTTGTCTACAAAGCATTTCATAAGATGTTATTTTAAATCTCTATCATTTCCACCCTCCCAGTGACATGAGAAACAACAGTCTTTGAAAACAGTAGGTCCCTCAGCTGACAAAAATCTTACATGGGTGAAAAAGCAATTTGGTTTTTGATGATCCAATTTAATTTTATTGGTGTAATAATATTTAAATCAAGTCATTCAAAGTTATCTTTAATGAAAAATATATAAGAAATATCATTAAATATTTTCAAATTTAAAAATGTGTGCTTAAAAACACTGCTTTCTCATTGCAGTATTATATTTAAAGGCCAGAATTCAGAGCAACAACCATCATTTTTAAAAAAAGATTTATGTTAAACAAATATTAGCTATTCCCTAGACCTAATATCATGCCCATCAAATAGTAAATACATTTAGCATGAAAATTCCTCCATGAGAACCAGAGCAGTACATTTTACAGCCTACTTACCTGAACCTCACTTGTCCTCTGCTTAACTGTGTCTTCCTTCTCTTTAAGGTCCTGCTCCACATTGTTCTTTTCCCTAGAAGACCAGCAAACAATGCAAGAGTATCTGAGAACATCAGCTACAGCTGGTATGGCTATCCATCCTCCTAATCCTGAATCGCTTTTTAAATACATGTTGAAACATTCAATTTTTAAATGAAGGGCAGAATTTTCTACCCTCTTTAAATTATTTATAAAATAGAAAATCAATATAAGCTCTGTTTGTAAAGAAAAAATTGCTTCCTCACTAAAATGTGGTGAAAGGAGAATATATTAAAAAAGGAAGAAGCAAAAACTAATCAATGGAACACTCGGGTTTCACTGATCTCACTGTTGCTATGGTGATGCCATCCAATGAAAATTGTGAGTGAAGAAAAGGAGGAGTTGCATCAGCTCTGTAAGCTTAACCCTTAACTATCACTGTCCTATTAAATAAGAATGGCTGATAGGAACAGTGAACAATATTAATAAATAGAGCCATTTGTGTGTTAATTTTCCTTAAATATCCGTGTACATCAATTTTAGAGTGTAACAACATAGAAAAATATAAAAGATTGCTAATATACAGGTAGCACATTCTATGAAATACCACATTTACTCCAAAAGGGTCCTTTGGGACTACCTATGAAACCAAATAGGTCAGTATACAAAATCATGTACATTATGTTTAAGAACAGTCCAGAGAAGTGTGACGTCTTTCCCTCAACTCAAACACACAAGGCTCTCCTTTAAAATAGCATCCCAATTTCCTATGTTCTTTAACAAAGCTGGAGCCATACGAATGAATCTTAAAAAAACAACCTTTAAGATTTAAATTACAAAATAAAGCTATTTCTTTTCCTAGAACAAATTTAACTTTCCATGTTTACTAAAACCATTAACATGTACTGCTCTTTTATTTTCTACAAAATGAGAGATAAAAAAAATCCCCAGGCTTCTTCAGCAATACCTAGGAGTAGGAGAAGAAGGCAATATGGAGAGGGAAGCAAGCGTTCAAGAAGCTCCCTAGTCTAGTGTTACAGGGTCATCACCACGTTTCAAATAACTAACATAACTCAGCACCTAACAGAACCCAGATGGAAGCTCAGATTCCATTTAGCTGTACAATAAAGTGAGAAAATGACATTAAATATTTAAGGAAGAAACTGCATGCCTTATTTGTATATCTCATCTTGTTAAAGTGAGACTCTGAAATGCAGCATCAAGTCAGCTGTTCTGGATCTGCAGGTACAATGATCTCAAGATTTGTATGGAGGAGAAAGGCACATGCATAAAGCTATTTGTACACTGTTACTTTTAAATACCTGAAATGGCCAAGGAACTCACTGACCGTTTATCAGATGGGTTGCAATGTGGGTCACAATGACGTGGAGATTTTAAACAGTCCCTTTACCATTCAAATCATTGTTCCAGCCTTCCTTTCAACTCCAACCCCCAACCCTTATCAAATTATGTGAAAAGGAAAAACAGAAAATCACAAGGGGAAAAAAACAACTGAAAATATAACTCAGAGTCTGCTAGCTCAATCTTGGAAATTTTTTTTTTTCATGCTTATGTTAGCAGATGAGTGTTTTCAGTTCTGCTGCAGTATGTCAGAGAGAAGTCACATGAAAATCTAGCACCCTCCAAATCCACTCCCCAGCTCCATGCCCCCAAATCCTCAGAGACATTCCACACAAGGTCAATACCACTTCAGCTCCATTTTAGAGAGCATATAGCAAAGGTAGGAAACATTATAATGTATCAGAAAGTGTCGCTGCAGACATGAATGTGCATCATTTAAATTCTTCCTGTTGCTCTTTTAACTCTTATGACGTCTGCTCAAGCCTCTCTGCTCTGCTGTTAGCTCCTGTTACTCATTGTGCCTGTTCAGAAGACAGAATGTGCACACAGGAGAACAGAGCTGACTTAAAGTAATGCAGACAGAAGAATGGCAGAGCGAGGGAAGCTCGCTTGGTGAAAAAGAGAGATCGTTAAGATTCAGAGCTCTTAGTAGCAAGCAGTCTATGCTTGAGTAAAATAGAGGATGCTTGAAGAAAACAAGCTACTGCTTATAATTTATGGTATTTGGGAAAGAAGCAATAGAAATATCTCTAAATGTATGTTGAAAACCACTAAATAAAACATGAGAACCTTTAGAAATCATTTCTTAGCTCAGAAATCAATAAAACTGAACTTCTAATTTATGTTTTGTTAACCTATGGAAAATTCTGGGTCCCTTTAATAATTCCTTTGACAATATGGACAAAACTAAGTACCATAATATAATACTGGCCAATGTATAAAAATTAATTTAGATTATAATAATAGAACAAACAAATTGCTAATTGGTTACCTTTAAATAGCTCTTAACCTCTAACTACATCCTTGTTTTCAGGTAATTAAAAACATTTAAACATATATTTGGTTACATGAAAAATTGATTGCCTGTATTTCTTATATTCTTCCTTTCTTTTAAAAAATATTTTTTCTAAAGGTAATGTATAAATAATCAATACAAAACATTAAAAAGTGTATGGATATTTCTGTGTAAATTTTTATGAATGTGTAAATATGTGTTCCTATGTATATGAGCAGGAGGACATGTGTGTGTTTTTTGTGTGGAGGTCCAATGAGATATCTGGGGGTCTTCCTTGATCACTCTCCACTATATATATAAGTATATATGACGTACATATATATATATATATATGACTGTTTTGATTCTATGTCCCTTATATTGGACCCACCAAGGAAAGTGAGGCTCAAGGCTAGGCTTTCAGAGGCACGTGGTGGACAACTGAAGAAATTAAACATGTAAGGGCAGCAGGGGCAAGAAAACCTGTATCCACAATTTACTTCTCTTTTTCCAGGACCAATTTATTGGGAGGATGGAGGGAACCATCTGTCGTGACTTTGATACAGTGCCAACAGCATCACAGACAGGATCAAATCACTTTCCACATCCTTCTAGATACATTGTTGTCATTTTTATGAACATAGCATCCACTGTTTTCTAAAAACTATTAGAAACTAAAAGCTTGTAAAAACTCACAATGCTGTATTTTTTTTTCCAATCTTGGTATTTCTTGTAAAACTCCTTTAGGTGCAATCTAAACTTAAAACATTAATACTAAGAAACTTAACTACTAATTCTTATTACAAGTAAAGGGAAGCATTCTATTCTTATTAAATAATCTTCAGTGAAATGCCTGAGTCTTAGAGTAAGGAAAAGAAGATTCTAATCCAGCCTGCAACAAAAGTGTCTTTATATAGGGGCCACATCTTATTCTTCATGTTAATGCTAATATCTTCACTATCTTGAGTGAGGATGACAAAATATACATGATCTAAGTCTAAGTATCAGTCATCCTTAATGATGATGGAATACTTTTTGAACCTGTAAAAGGACACAGAGTTACAAGGCAAGGTTAGAGAACCATCTAAGGGCTGGCACTGGAGCTCACTGGTACAGAGCTTGGAACACATGCATGAGGCAGGTGCAGTTCCCACTGAAGGAGGCAGGGAGGAAGACACCTTTAAACTACTGAAAAGACAAACTGTCAAGGAAGAATTCTGTACCTGCCAGGCATGGCAGAAACATACGTGTAAACACAGCACTCTGGAGGCAGAAGCAGGCAGATATCTGTGTGTTCCAAGCAAGTTCCAGGCCAGCAAGAGCTACTAAGTTAGATCTGTCTTTAAAACAAACAACAACAAAATATCCTATACCTGACAAAACTGGCCTTAAACTATCCCCACATAAACAAAAACTAGTAGGGCTGTCCTATAAGAAATGCTAACAAGAGTCCTTCAAATAAAAGCATGATAGACAATAAGCTCAGAGGCATATGATAACATAAAGGTTTCTAGTAAAGGTAAATATATGATCAAAAACTAGAAATGACATTACTATAGTTTTGATTCGCAATTTCATCTGACACTTTCTGTAAGATTTAAATGATAAATGCATTAAAAATTTCTGTTAGTAGAAACACAATCCATAAAAATATAATCTGTACCATTAATAAACTCAAAGGACCAGAGTTTTTATATGTAACTAAAATAGGCTATATATGAACTTCAGCTAAGCTCAGAGGAGGAGTTAGGGCTGTAATTAAGTCAGTAGGCTTTGTAGAGCATCCACAAAGCCCTGGGTTTAGTCAACCCAGTACACCATAAAACTGGACACCCTAGCACCCATAACTGTAATCCCAACACTCAGGAGGCAAAGGCAGAGGTTCAGAAGTTCAAGGCCATCCTCAGGATAGCAAGTTTAAAGTCATACTGGGGTAATTAAAACTCTGTCTCAAAAAGAGGGGTTGGGAGTGGGGAGCTAAGCAGATCATGGATAATCACGGACAGGGAGCCTGTCACTGCCAACAAGCTCAGTGTGTTGCTCTTCTTGCTTGTGGTTCTTCATCACTATGTGGTGTCAACTATCCCAAGGAGCAGAACTGAAAGTGACTTTTTCTCTGCCCCAGAGTTCTAGGTCAGGGTCTAAGGCAACATATCTTCTGTCCATCACAGCACACAAAGCAAGCACACCTGCATTTTTTTTTAAACGAGCAACACTCATTTCCCCCCAAATCTTTCTTAGCCCTACAGAATAAGAAGCTTACACTGAAAAGGTACTACTCTACAGGGGATGCTTTTCTTTCTACTCTTTCCCCAACACAAAAATATAAACATGCATTAAGCTGTCCAACTTTGGAAGATTAAAAAGTTATGGAGATTACTGATGATAGCATTTAATAAATGTACTTAATGTCACTTAAAATGTACATTTAAGTTCTAGTCCCAGCTACTTAGAAGGCCAGGGTACAAAGCTTCTACGTTCAAGGCCTTCATGGACTACAAACATAAGGAGTTTTAGATCAGCCTGGGCAACTTAGCAAGATCCTGATTGTTAAAAAAGCTGGAGCTATGGCTGTCCCCTTAGCTCCATTATTAGGGTAATAGCTCTGCTTGCCTTCCCAAGGAGGCCTGTGGGACCCCAGGAACATTCATGTCCATCTGGGGTAGAGCCAGCAGAGGTGATCAGCATGCTGTTTCCTGAGCTCCATTGTCAGGCTCTGCCTGCCTCCAAGTTCTGCCAGCATCAAGAACATCCAGCCAACACCAGGGACAACCCAGCATAAAGACACAATCAACAAGAGCCAGGGCAATGTGGTACCATCAGAGCCTAGATATCATACTATAGCAAGCCCAGGACATCCTAACACATCTGAAGAACAAGAATATGACCTTAAATCCAGTCTTACGAAGATGACAGAGGCCTTTAAACAGGAAATAAATAAATGCCTTAAAGAAATTCAGCAAACTACAAAAAGGTAGAGATATATAACTTAGTGACTGAGCACTCACAAAAGACTCAGGAACAATCTCCAGTACTAAAACAAAAGACAACACGTAGAATGGTTAAAATGGTAAGCTTTATGTTATCTACATTAATAATTTAAAAATAACATTAAAAAAAAGTGGAGGTGAGCATTTCTAGATAGACTCACTGGATCTGGGTGGGAAGGCTGAAATGGAACAGTAAGCATGCAGAATTGCAGCACACAGGAAATGCTGAGCCCTGGAGGCTTCCAGATCAGTCTGAGCTGTGCATGGCAGTATTTAACAGTATGACTCTGCTTTCCATTCAGCTTGTGGGGAAGACAGGAATATTACTCAATCACTGATGACAACTGCTGGAAAGGCAACAGCCTGACTTGCTTATTTGGGAACTGTTAGAAGTTTAGAGTTACACTAAGTAAACTATACAAAGCTGATGGTAAGTTTTAGCTTTTCATTCAAATAAGTCTAAAAGAAGGTAGCTTTTTACTCTGAGTCGACAGAAAACTTGAAAGTTTAGGACAGACACTGATTTTTACTTAGATTTTTAATTTCTATAAAATTAAAGTTGGGCCCCTATTTATAACCTATTGGAAAAAAATTAATTATAAAATAGTAAGATAAATGCTGTAAACATTTTAAGAATGTCTGATACACACACATACACAACTAACTCTTAGTTTTGGGAGTTTTAGGCTGGCTGTTTTTCTGCTTTTAAATTAATTTATTTTTTATTTTACGTGGTGATTACACATGCGCACCACATGTGCATGGGTACCTGCAGAGGCTAGCAGAAGGCTTCCAATATCCTGGAACTGGGGCTACAAGTCAATGGTAAGCCACCTGAGCTGCTGTGACCTCACCAGGCTCTGTGAAGAGCAAGTGCTCTCAGCCACTGCACCATCACCAGATGGAGACTGGCTATTTTAATGAGCATTTTTTTCCCCTTGACAAATAAGAGAATATATCCATGGGCATAAATAAAACAGAACCTAACAGCAATCTGACAAAACAAGTTTGGGAGATTGACTTCTATAAAACCAAAGCACATTTAGTAGCAGGACCCAAACTTATATCCATTTTTTTAAGAAAAAATAAATAAATGTTTATTTTTCAAATAAAAAGTACCTCATTTGTTATTTTTATCCAGAAGGAGAAAAAGTATGGAAAGAAACATAAACCACGAAGTTAGTGTTCCTTACTATTTTATAGGGATAGTAAAGTTGTTAACCAAGATTAATTTACATTATAACTAGAAAAAAATCCAACATGATACCTGGATCAGGAGCTATTATTAGGATCATGCTTTCATTAATATAAAATCACATTTACTGGCTTTTCCTCTGTTCTTGAAACAGGCTCTTACTATATAGCCATGGCTGACTTGGACTCAATATATGGACCAAGCTGACTTTGAACTCAAAGAGAGTTCAACTTTCCTAGTGCTGGGATTAAAGGTGTAGGCCATCATGCTGAGCTATTTACTGGGTTTCCAGAGGTGGCAAGGAAACAGACAAACTGATGATGCTTGGCCCTTCAGTTGGTGGAGATTGAGAATCCCCAGATCCTAAAATTTCTTTTTTGTGTTTGTTTTTTTGTTTTTTTGAAATAAGGTCTCTCTAGGTAGCCCTGGCTGTCCTGGAAGTAGGCTGACTTCAACCTCTACCTGCCTCTGCTTCCCAAGTGTTAGCACTAAAGGCCTCCAAGCCTGGCCTAGAACCTAAAATTTTTTGAAGGATGTTCTGTTTTCCAAACTCAAAGTATAATATATCTTAAAACTTAATGTTTTATTGTAAGATATAACTGTCCTTAGTAAGCTACAACCACAAAATATATGTAATTAAAGATTATCTAAAATCTATATATTAAAAAGAAGTAAATAATATATTTTATTTATTATATTCAAATAGTATTACAGCATATAATAAATCTAAAAAATTTTACTGAGATGTTTTACATTCCTTTTTTTGTTTGTTTGTTTGTTTGTTTGTTTTGTTTTTCAAGACAGGGTTTCTCTGTGTAGTCCTGGCTGTCCTGGACTCACTCTGTAGACCAGGCTGGCCTTGAACTCAGAAATCCACCAGCCTCTGCCTCCCAAGTGCTGGGATTAAAGGCATGCGCCACCACCGCCCGGCTACATTCCTTTCTGATACTCTGAAACCAATACATTTTATACTAACAGTACATCTTAACCTGGCCCCACCCGCCTATTCAGTGCTATCGCTGGTGAGGCAGTCCTTGCTGATACCTCCTAGTGTTGGTGCATAGAAGTGCTAGAAACAGCGGACTGGATTATTTAAGCAAGAGTTCTACACTTGGTACTATAAGCAATGATCTCTTCAAACCTAATGGTTTCTAGTAGTAACTTAATAAAACTAAATTGAGAGCACAATTTTAAAAATTTAAGATTCTAAGGCTCTCTTAAGAAAATCTTTCTTTGAGACAAAGTCTCACTATGTAGTCTAAACTGGTCTTGAACTTGTGACCAGCCTTTAGTGTGCTAGAATTATAGGCATATGCCATGATATACCACTTGTGAAAACTCAGGCTCAGACTATACCTCAGCAGTGGAATCTTGCTCAGTTTGCAGAAGGCCCTGACCTGAGTGCTGCAAAAGAACACAACAAAGCTCCTATGGATAGGTATGACTCAGGCTGCTCTTGAGAGGTGCAAGCCAGAAGATGGCAGAGACTGGGGCTAAAAGATGCATTTCAGAGGTATCAAAAGTTGTGGTTGTTGTAAACAAGTTCTTGAATATAAACAGGACAGAAGCCTACACATTGAGGAACAGAATGACATGAGCATGACCATTCCTAAACCAATACATTACCCCCCATGGGAAATTGGCAAACCCTTCCAAACTTACTCCATCCCTGTGAGGCTCAGAAAGATGGCAAAGTCTTCCTCTAGAGCTCAATATTTACCACCTTCAGACTGTTCCTACCAAGATTAGCTAAACATGACTTCTGGTTCATCTGTGTAAGATAATCTGCCTCCTTGTTCAACTGTACAGAATGAATCTATCCCACTGTGTGGTTGAATGTAATGGTCCTACCTTCTACTCAGCTGTTCATTATAAAAACACTGAGCTTCCCGGATACCGTGACTTCCCCATCCAAGAGCCCAGCCCACCCAATCCCAGATTTTTAGTCTCTAGAGGTCCCTGTGTGTGTGTCTGTTCTTGAATTCCTCACAGTCCCTGGCAGGTCAATCTCTGGGACTGTGCAGATATGACACTGACCATTTGACTACAATGGTCCTTCATCTAGGGAAAATAATTCATTCAGTTATTCTTTCTTTTTTTTTTTTTTTTTTTTTTTTTTGAGACAGAGTTTCCCTGGGTAGCCCTGGCTGTCCTGGAACTCACTCTGTAGACCAGGCTGGCCTCGAACTCAGAAATCCGCCTGCCTCTGCCTCCCAAGTTCTGGGATTAAAGGCGTGCACCACCACCACCCAGCTCATTCAGTTATTCTAAATAATATTTATTGAGCAACTATTCAGAAAGTCTTACACTCTTAGGTATGAGCTGAGATGTGAGGATGATAACTAATAACCTGTACTGACTTACCATATTCTTGGAATCTACATGTATTTGCATTTCTATTTTGCAGACAAAGAAACTAAGATACTATTGTTAAATAAATCTGACCAAATCACAATAATGAGATGGCTGAGTGGGTAAAAGCACTTGCGGCCTAATGTGACAACATGAGTTTGATCTCCACGACAAACATGGTGAAAGAAGACTCCTCCCACAAGTTGTCCTGTGACCTCCATGTGTACACACGACCCCACACACTAAATAAATGTGAAAAACTAAAATAAAAATGATAAAATAATGCCAGATAATCTGGAAATCTGGTTGAAAGTTCTACCACTGAAATCCTGTACTACATGGCCTTGTCTGGAATAAGAGACAGGAGCTGGGAAGATTGTTGAGTGGGTCGGTCAAGGCACTTGCTGTCAAGTTTTACAACCATAGTCCTATCCTTCAAGTTGCCTTCTGACCTCCACTATACTTTGTGGAATGCATGCTTGAACACATGTTACACGCACCCTCATGCCTCCACTAAATAAATAATTTAAAAATTGTTAAATCAAGATAAAACCTCTTCCTCTTCAGGGATGTTGCAAGAATTCAACAAAAGAATTTATATAAAGTGGATGTAGCACAATACCCAGTAACTATTACAATTACCTATCTTGTTTATTAGCCTAAAACCAGGATAATAAATAGGCCTGGCAGGATGTGACTTTTGCTTCTTATGTTTTTGCTAAAAGGACAGACAAGAAGGAAGTAGAATCTAGCAGACATCAAAATATTACCTCCTGCCTCAGCATAAATTATCATGACTTCGCTATACAAGTGACCAAAATAGCCTCCATTTCTTGCACCTTTCTGACTTCAAGAACTTCTCAGGGGGTTGGAAAGATGGTTCAGTGGTTAAGAGCACACACTGCTCTTGCTGAGGACCTGCTGTGGGTACCTTACAGTACCCACAATTGCCCATGACTGCAGCTTCACCAGGATCCTACACTTTTGGCTACCACAGGCAACTGATTCACATGCACATACTCCACCCCACCCCTATATAATTAAAAATAAAATACATCTAAACCAAAACAAAACCCCAGAAATTCTTTGAGGAATTTATGTTCAGAGTAAAGATTCTTATGCAATCCATCAAATAGCTTTTAAGAATTTGCTGGACACAGTAGTGCATACCTTTTCCCCCAGCACTCAGGAAGCAAAGGCAGGTAAATATCTGTGAGTTTAAAGCCAGTTTGGTCTACATAGCAAGTTCTAGGCCAATTTAGGGCTACATGGTGAGAAAAAATAATAAAAATAAACAGTTTCTGAAAGTGGAAAATGAACAATTAGCAATCTGAAGATTTCAAAAATAACTTAATAAGAGCTATTAAACATGAGCTATCATAAAGCATGAATACTTATAGTGTTAAAGGTATGTCCAGGCAAATGAAAATAGAAAAATAAGAGACAATAAGTAATAAAAGAGGTGGCAGGTGAGGGGAGAAGTAATAAGCCCATGTTCATCGTGCAGTTAGAAGAAGGGAATTGGTATAGTTTGAATGTGAACGTGCTGACAGGCTGTTACGATTGAATACATGGTCTTTAGGAGGCATTGCTATTTGTAAGGCTGGAGGAGTGAGCTTCTGAAGATTATAGTCCAGCCCACTGCCAGTGTAGTCTCTGCTTTCTGGTCTGGCTGCTGTATGACAAGCTCTACAATATATTCCTGCTTTGGTGGATGGAGCCACTCCCATCATCCAGCTTGCTTTGTTATGATAGACTGAACCCTCTGAAACTGTGAACCAATGCAAACCCTTCCTCCCTTCAGTTACTTCTGTCATGGTTCCTCACAGTGAGAAGTGACTAATATAACAACAAAGCAGCAATGAGAGTTTACAGCACTCTGCTTAGTGCTGAAGGTAAAAAGAGCAAATATAGTGTCTACTCTTTAGGAAGGTTTATAGTGTCACAGGAGACAGTACAATGTGGGAAATGTCTAAGAAGAATGGCCAGGATGACAGAGGAAACTCTATGGGTTTTTTCTGTTGTTGTTTTTGAGACAGGGTCTCTTCGGGTAGCCCTGGCTATGCTGGAATTCTCTCTCTAGACCAGACAGGCTTTAAATTCAGAGATCCACGTGCCTCTGCCTCCTGAGTGTTCAGATTAAAGGTGTATACCTCTGTGCTCTGCAGGGGGAATACCATGAAGGTAGAACCCTTTATACTTCAATCAAGGAAGGAAACAGGATCCAACTAAGAAATAAGGCCAGGGAGTTACTGGGAGGTTCTGAGCAGCACATCCTACATCAACTAGAAATCCTGGAATTAAACATCTTCATCTCTAAACCAATGAAAGGGCCAAAGAGGCAGCACAATGGGTAAGGCACTTGCCACCAAGCCTGACAATCTAAGTTTGGTCTTTAGGACCCACCTGCTGGGAAGAGAAGTGACTCCAGAAAGTTGTGCTATGGCCTTTACATGTGCACCACAACATATTCTCATACGTGTGCACACACAAAATACTCAAATAAAATAAATAAATACTAAAAAAAAAAAAACAACAATAAGGATGGAATCTTCCTTCAGAGAGTAATTTAGTAAAGTCACATATACTGTTTAAATTCTTTGTTTCATAGTCATACACATTCATTTTAATGTATTGTAAAAACTCAAAGGGACAGATTCTCAAGAGTAAAACTTTTGTAGAGAACAAAACATATATTCGCAATAATGAGAATAAATACAAGTATATAAAGGTATAAAATGAAATATCTTAAAGACTTGGTGATCTAACACAAACTTTAATATTTTAACCTTAATAAATGTAGCTTTAATGAAGGTCTTGCTATGACATGGTAAAGTGACATAATAAAAGTCTGCTTGGGCTGGGCGGTGGTGGCGCATGCCTTTAATCTCAGCACTTGGGAGGCAGAGGCAGGAGGATTTCTGAGTTCAAGGCCAGCCTGGTCTACAGAGTGAGTTCCAGGACAGCCAGGGCTACACAGGGAAACCCTGTCTCGAAAAACCAAATAAAATAAAATAAAATAAGTCTGCTTGTGTTACAGGTCTCATACAGAAAATATTTTGACAATTATCATTTTATATACAAATGAATCATATATTGATAAAATGTGACTACAATCTGAAATAAGGTTTTGTAACTCCTTAGTTTTCATAAGATAGTCACAAAATGTTAGATATGCTTCTCATGGAGCATTATTATTCATTATTGTTAGTTATCAGTCATTATGTTAGGGCAGCATAACACCATAGTTACAAGCAAGCAAGAATGTTTAATGGAGCATTTATGAGCCTTGTGAAAATCAAATCTAAACATTATTATAGACATAGTAACCCAGTGTTTTGAACCAAAGTAATAAAAAGGTATATACATATAGAAAGAGTGTGTGTGTGTGTGTGTGTGTGTGTGTGTGTGTGTATGTACAAGTACATATGCATGGGTGTGAAAGCAAGAGGTCAACAGTGGGCATCTTCTTCAATCACTTCCCTAATATTTTATTTGATTTTTAAAAAAGCATTCTGATTTCATTTATGCAGAAATATGGTAATTAAATAAAGTACCATTTATCAAAATAAGCATTAGAAATCAGGATATGTGTATGTGATACACATATATTGTACATATAATCTGTGTGTGTGCTTAGAAAGTCAGCTAAAGTTTTACTTTACATACCTCTGGAGGTCAACTATTTCATTGTTAAGGGTATCTAGTTCTTTAATAGCAGAGAAATCTGCAACAGGACTTGATCCTATGATGTTCTAAAAAACAAAAAATTCACAGTTATACATTACTACTATAAATGCGAAGCACTAAAAATGCTAAACGCTATACAAGGAGACAAAGCATTTTATTTTACTACATTACTAGCACTTTTAATTCATTTAATAAAATACTTAGCACAACTATATATAATTGTAAGTATATATGTACTTGTAAATTAAGACAGTTCCCTTATAATCTCCAGAAAGCTATTATGACCCCACACCTCAGACCCCATTGCCTTTGTATACCCAGAATTCTGCAGTAAATAAAACACACGTTAGATTAGAATGAATTTATCTACTGAGATGTATTACTGAGAGGGATGATGACTTACTTCCATTTTTATCATCTGGCACAGAATAAGTATACAAAGCTTGTTGAATCTCAGAATTATAATAATGGTTGGTTTTATTCAATTCAACAAATACTAACTCTTGTTAAATGCTTTTAGTATCTACTCTATTTAACCTAAAACCTACTAATCAACTGTTCAAACATGTTCTGTAATATTACTATCATTATATACATAACTGTACATATGGTATCTTTCTTTCATATTAATGCTGTTACTTTTTTTTTTTTTTTCCAATAAAATTTAAAAAAAAAGATTTATTTATTTTATGTACACAAGTACACACTGTAGCTGGTTGTGAGCCTTCATCTGGTTGTTGGGAATTGAATTTAGGACCTCTGCTTGCTCCAGTCAAACCTGGTCACTCTGGCCCATCTCATTACAGATGGTTGTGAGCCACCATGTGGTTGCTGGGATTTGAACTCAGGACCTTTGGAAGAGCAGTCGGTGCTCTTACCCGCTGAGCCATCTCACCAGCCCATTAATGCTGTTTTAAGAAACTTTTAATTTTATCTCTCATTCTGTATGTGTGTGTGTGTACACCACAAAGGTCAGGAAAAGGTATCAGAGCCCCTGGAACTGGAGTTCCAGGTGGTTGGGAGCAGTGTGGCATGGGTGCTGGGAGTCAAACTCCAGATCCTTTCCAGCCTATTTTGATTTTTTGAGGCAGGATCTCATTTACCCAGCCTGGCCTTAACTTGCTATGAAGACAATGGTGACCTTGAATTCCTAATCCTTCTGCCTCTATCCACAACAAGTGTTGGGATTACATGGAGTGCTAGTGTATCCAACATTTAGTTTTTGTTTAATAAGTAATATTAAATATCAGAATTGGTTACCAAATGTTACTTATAGAAACAAAATCTAGGCTTACTCTAGATTCTGTCACTTTATTAACTATATGCTCTTCACCAGAAAAATGGAAAAATTAATCTCTCCCCTGCCTACTTAGAGCAAATGGTTTTCTTGTTTGAACTCCCACTGATGTCTTGTTTAGCTTTTTAAAGTCAGAGCAAAAGGATAACTGTTCCTTTAAGCCAGGCGGTGGTGGTGGTGGCGCACACCTTTAGTCCCAGCACTTGGGAGGCAGAGGTAGGTGGATCTCTGAATTCGAGGCCAGCCTGGTCTACAGAGTGAGTACCAGGACAGCCAGGGCTACACAGAGAACCCCTGTCCCAAGAAAACCAAAAAAACCCAAAAAAAAACAAAAAAAGAAAAAAACAAAAAAACTGTTCCTTTAAACACCTGATTTATACACACTCTTACAATCTGATTGGCAAATAACAGAATTATCAGCTTTTGGGAATAGTAAAACTAAAACCTAACTGGTGGAACCTAAGATATATTAGTGACCTCATTAGCAGAATATAAAACTGAGTATTAATACTAATGTGAACTTAATGTATGTCACCAGCTTACATGGCAGAAGAAGAAACCTGAAGGTTCCATAATATTCCATAATATTCCATTTCCTCACCCTTATAGAGTCACTTAAAGTTTACTAAGCCCATCAGTGAGTTCTCAAAAGTAACCTGAAAAGTGAATTACAATTAGGGAGGTCAGTAATAACTCAACTTAGAGCTGAGGAAACAGACCAAGTGTCTGCTCAAAGTTGAACCTGGCTAATTTTGTCAAAGGTCTTCTGATTATATTTAAAAAGTCATTTCATAACATGACCTTTGGCATCTGCATGTCAAAATAATTTAAAATACACTCTGCCAAAAGTAAACTTGGTAAACAGGTCGATTAAATTTGGTAAATAATTTCTTCTATGTTTTAAATATCACACTGCCTGTTAGTATTGAACTGTTTTGACTATCAGCATTAAAACTCATCTATATGGTCTCAACTAACTAAAATTCTAATTTTATATTGATTTCAACTTTATATCAAATATACTTCTTTTGAAGGGGTAGTTGAGACAATGCTTCCTCCTACAAAGCCCAGGCTATTCTTGAGCTTACTATATAGCCTAGGCTAGTATTAAAACTTACTGTGAGCCTCCTACCTTAGCTTCTGAAGTGCTGAGGTTACTGGTTACATTGCCATAATGAGCCTCAAAAAAACTTAACCATTTCACTAAACCCCACTGATACACAGAGTATTACTGATGATATTAAATTAAAATTTTTAAGGCAGATTTCTGCATGAGACAGATATTCACTAAGTTTTAGCTTTATTTAAACTTGACCTATGGATTAGGATGAGTCAGCCAGACAGGCAAGTGGAAAAAAAAAAAAAGGAAAAAAGAAAAAAAAATAGCACTTGATCTCACTTTCATCATCAAGAGTAACTTCTATCACTTAAATTGCTACTGAGAAGTGTTCTAGCAGAGGTGCAAGTGTACCAAAAAGCACATGGTTTCCACACCTCTCTGTCACTCCAGCTTTAAAAAGTGGCTCAGATTTGAGTATTTCCTATTAAAATACCAATAGATAAAAAGATAGACTTGAACAAATTAGTTTAACTTCAAACAAATTAGAAGGTGCAAGCAAATACGGAAACATCCAGCTAAAATTATATATAGCATGTGAAGGGCACACATAGAAAAATGTAGCATGCCCTTCTTTAAAAACTATTTATTTGATTTTGAATTACTTTTTATATGTATGAGTGTTTGCTTACCTACAAGTCTGTGCACCAAGTGTGTACTTGGTGCCTGTGGAGAACAGACGAGGGCTCTGGATCCCCTAGAACTGCAGTTATAGGCAGCTGTGAGCTGCCATGCATGCGAGCCTAGGAATCAAATCCACATCTTCTGGTAGAGCAGGCAGTGCTTTTAACTGCTAAGGCATCTCTCCACACACTCTTTTTTGTTTAATTTTTAAATGTTTGAGTGTTTTGACTATTTGTATGTAAGTGTACATGCAGGCCAGAAGAGGGTGTCAGCTCCCCTGGAACTGGAATTACAGGTAGTTGTGAAGACACCGTGAGAGGCTAAGAACCAAAACCTGGATTCTTTGGAAGAGCAGTCCTTGCTCTTAAATGCTGAGCCATCTCTCCGGGCCCACATGCACCCTTCTTACAAATATTTTCTCTCACATTTTGTGCATCTCATAAGTCCCACTTTAGTGATTTTCAGTGGACTAAGGAGTCCAGGGAAAGCAAGCCACAGTGCATGCAATGATCAAGTGACACAGGCGTGACAAAAGCATGCTCATCAACTGTTTTCATTGTTAACTTTGCTGCATTAAAAAAAAACCACTCTAATTTCAAAATACATCATGTAAATAAAAATTGTACTGCTAAAATACAACAAAGACAGCATAAAATAAAGCTCTAACCTTGAGAGAGAGGAGAGTTAAGAAACTGACAGTACAAGAAAGGCGAAAGCAGAGTGCTGCAGAATGGAAAAAACAGTCCAAACTAGAAAAAACACAGAAAGGAGGAGAGCGACATTCGAGAAGGATTAGTTGCAGCTACAGAAATGCAGTACTTCTTCTTCTTTTTTTTTTAATAAATCAGATTGTAAGGAGAAAAGAGATTATTTGAAGTACAAATTTTATTTTATTTTATTTTTTTGGTTAATAGATAAGACAACAGTTATATAATACCAAAGCCAACAGCTGTAAATATTTCCATGAATCTAGAACCAAGAGACAAGGTATGCTCTAGTGAATAGATTTCTGAGAAGTCTCCTAAATTATAAACTGGGTAACAGGTACAATCCCAAGTGTCTACTAGCAAACAGATCTCAATGAATAGACAAAATTGACTCAGTTATGTTATCTTGGAGACTAGAGTTGATGAGCATTTCAGTCATTAGAAATTGAGAATACAGAAGAAAAACTCTACATAAGTGAAGTCTACAAGGTTGCACAGCTGAGCTACAGGAACAGAGCAGAAAGCATAAGTAAAAATAAGGACCCTTCATCTTTCTGTGCAGAATTACTTTCAGCCTCTCCACAACCTAAAGAACTCATGTCATACATCAAAGAGTCTGCAAAAATTCACAAAGTGCCCCATCCCAAAACTCACAAGTACAATTTTTTTTTCATATATCCAATTCTTGGTACTTGGAAGAGGCGAATTCTATTTAGTTTACTTCGAGGTAAAATCCAATTTTGACTTTTGCTAGGTTAAAATAAAATTTTTAACTTATAAAATTAATGAAAAATCAAAACATTGTATTAGTATTTGAGAAAGAATACTTAGTAAGACACATTTGATAGTTCCTGCTATACACAACCCTGAAAAATCACTATAGAAATACTTATATTACAGGTAAAATGAGAATTAAAGATAGAAAGTTTGGGTGGGATGTTTTATTTTGTTTGTTTGTTTGTTTGTTTGTTTTTTTGTTTTTTTGAAATGCAGTTTCCTTGTGCTGCCCAGGATAGCCTTGAACTTCTGGATTCAAGAATTCTTTAGTGTTAGCCTTCCTAGGAGCTGGGACTACAGGTTCAAATGATATTTGGTTATTTAATTTTGAAAGTAACTAAACCTATCATAAGTCCTTTGAATGGTCTATTATAAACCAGGATATTAAAAAGGGGTTCTAGATAAGAAAGAAAAAAATTCAAAGGGAATTGTGAATAAAAGGAAGATGTTCTGAAAATTCTCACTGCTGATCAGAAACCCAACTAACTTCCAGATGTTTAGATATGAAATTCAGCTGTGTACTTAAGAGTGAATGGTGCTGGTGAGATGGCTCAGTGGGTAAGAGCACTGACTGCTCTTCTGAAGGTCCTGAGTTCAAATCCCAGCAACCACATGGTGGCTCACAACCATCTGTAATGAGATCTGACGCCCTCTTCTGGTGTGTCTGAAGACAGCTACAGTGTACTTAATTAGAATAATAAATAAATCTTTAAAAAAAAAAGAATGAAGGGTCATTCTATGGCAAAAGCCTCATATAGATGTATCCTCAACATACAGTTTTTCCTGAAGGCTATTCTGATACAAAATTAATACTAACAATTATTATCTCCTAGATTTTGTTTCCAAATTTGTACTATCTTCTGTAAGAGCAAATCACCAAGTAAAATGTAACAATTTAATTCCTATAGCTACCATTTCAACTCTATTCATAAAAGCTGACTGACTAGGCAAGGTGTATGCCTATAGTCTTCCGGAAGTGAAGGCAGGAAGGATCACAAGTTCAAGGTAATTTTCAGTTACATAGTGTTCAACGCAAGCCTGGGCTATCTGAGACCCTGTTTCAAAATTTTTTTTAGAAATCTTTTCAATTTAATATAGTAAAGTACAGCTGTCATGAACAATGAATAGTGAGGTTGACAAGCTACAGTTCAAGGATATTAAGAGAAGGTATATGAGCATGTTCACAGACATACACAAACTGCCAACTCTGAGTGCTCTGTCCCTCCAACTCTGTGACCTGACACACAGCACTGTCCTTTGGTAGAGCATGCAGGCCTTCTTTGATGTTATCTTACCTTTTGTAAACTGGACCTGTCTGATGGTGGAATCATCTCAGGACTGAGAATATGAGGAGGGTCAATGCCTTTTATTAACTTCTGATTGATTAAGTGAAAAGCCAAGGCAAATTGGTCTTTTGAAAGCTTCCCACAACCCTTTGTGTCACATAGTGACCTATACAAATAAACAAAACAGTACAATAGTGTTACAGTTATTAACCTCAATACTCCAGAAGAAAAATATGATTCTAA
>JADRCD010159106.1:0-18577 GCA_019843815.1 Montemys delectorum
TCTTCGGCTTTCCCTGAGTCTGTGTCTGCTTCTCAGACTCCACGCCCTGCGGCCCTGTACCCGACCGTACTGCTGGGACCTCGTACATCAGTGCAAAGCATTTCCTCTTCCTAGGCATTTGGGCACACTGGAAAGTTCCCAGCATGCAACTGTTCCTGGCTTGCATTTACCCACTCTGTCTCCTCTCCATGGGAAGTCAAGGAGCAAGCCACCGTTGTTTCCGGAGTAAAGGCTTGGGATGAGATAAGGGTATATGTTGCTTTCTGTCATCTTGGTGAGGAGCTCACCCAGGGCTCCTGCCAACTCCTAGTCCTCACAACTTCAGGCAGACAAGGGAGCGGCCATATTGCTAACACTAGCTTTTGCTAGCGGTGACCTGCCCAGCAAAGCTTGGGGAGAAGACTCCAGGCCCTCTTGGTCTTACCAGGGTGGGACTCAAAGGAACCAGTGTAAGCAGTTTGGCTGCCGCTGCTTGGTGCTGCCTCTTGTGTATGGAGACAATTCCAGATGCACACAGCGCCCAGCTTTCTTTAACGGAGATGGTAGCAAGAATTTGGGGGGATGGGAATTCTTGCTTCTATCACTGGGGCATTTCATGCACAAGATAGGAGACCCCCAAGGACTTATCCTCCCGAACCCTACGGAAAACCTGTACGGCCCTTAGGTGGGCAAATACCATGTGTCCCCAGGGTCTCACTTCTCGGGACCTTCACTTCCCATCTCTGCTTAGGTTAGTTGCCATGTCTGCTTCCTCAGCTGTGAGGTGAGGGGAGGAGTGGGCATGCTGGGGTACAGCTTAGACGGGTGAGGTAGATCAGGTAGCCAGTGAGCCATACACACCCTAAAGTTGGATGTTGGAGCCTGGGGTCCATCATGCATTAGCTCAAGGTACTGCGTTAGCAGGTGTGAGCCATCGCTGCCCCTCTGAGCTGAGGATGGCAAGCTCACGAAGGGTAGGTACCGTTGAGTCATTTCCAGCTGGCTAACATGTTACAGAAGGACATGACAGAGTCTGCATTATTGGTGGGGGGGGGGGGGTGCTCGTGGATTAGCGCCCTTCCTCTGTAACGATAGGGAACTCTCCCGTCACGCAGACTGGGACATACTGGGTTACAACCTTCCAAATAGCCAAGGGGCAGTGTGGCTTATCCAACCAAGTCTCTGCAGGGCCTGTCCCACTGTTCCTTGGCTTGCCAGGATGCACAGATGGGGACCAGGAGGTCCTCAGGTAGGCCGATAAAGAAGCAGGGAGTTGGGAGCCTCGTCTGCTCTCTAGAAAGGAGGCTTCCTCTAGCTTTGCCCTGGGGATTCTTTTATGCCCTTTCTTCGCTTCCCGCTTGAGGGGGAGGGGAGGTTCATACCCCCAGACCTCCGTCCTTGGTCCTTTATCTTATCTGCAGGGGACGAGAACACTGGGCTTACCCACTTAAGGATGACAAGCCTATGAGGCACTTTGCATCAGGGAACCAGAGAGCCCCTGCTTGGTAACTTTGCCCGGCCTGGGTTTGCAGACCTGTGGGGAAAGCATAAAAGACCTTTGGGGGGAGGGTGGCTTGGGTTGGTTGAAAAGCCAGTGGCTGGGCGAGGGGGAAGCTTGTTGGAGCCTGGCCCTGGGCCCTGGTCTGGTGAGGCCTCTCCTCTGCCACTCTAAGCGGCTGCCTGTGGCTTTGTTCCAACCCATCTCTGCAGCTGGGAACCCTGGTCTTACTATGGAAACAGCCACTTGAGTTTTGCTGAGCTGTTTCTGTTTGAAACGGGAAAAGTCACAGGCAGGGCAACGGGAGCATGAGGAAGCTGGTCCAGTATCCTGGTTTGAAATGGTCTGCCTCTGGGGATGTGGCTGCCTGGCCTTTGTCCTGCTGGAGTGCAGAGCTCAAGGTGCCAAGGCCTGCTTTGGGCTTGGCACCACGCTCCTGGGCTCCACCCAGCCTGGTCCTATCGTGTCTGTCTTTATGGACCTGACAGGCTCTGACCTGCTATCTCCCCTCCACCCTGCATGCCCTGCATGCCCTGCTGGGTGGCCCCTGGAACTGAGGTCCCCTGCTCTCTGCTTCTCTGGCATCCTCTGCCCTGCCTAGGCCTTTTCCAGCTGCCCAGGGTCCTCGGGAACTCAGCCTTCTTTCCTAGCCTGTGGCTCCCTCTCTAGAGGGGTTCTGCCTTCTGCTGTTGGAAGGATGTACCTGCCTCAGAGTGGTCCTGTGGTGAGCATCGGGCCACCTACAGTGTCCTCTGGTTCTGACTGTCCTATCCTGCCCTAGGATAGTCTGTCTTGCACTTTCATTTCAGAACAGATGGGCCTGCCTGTCCAGACACACAATGGCTGTCTTGCCATTGTCTGATCTTCTCTCTCTTTTTTTTAAAGATTTATTTTATGTATGTGAGTACACTGTCGCTCCCTTCAGACACACACCAGAAGAGGGCATCAGATCCCATTACAGGTGGTTGTGAGGCACCATGTAGTTGCTGGGACTTGAACTCAGGGCCGCTAAGCCATCTCTCCAGCCCCTCATCTTTTCTTACTCCTATCCGCTGTCCTCTCCCTCATCAGACCAGGTTCAGCAGCTCCCCCTGGCTCGCCCTCAGCAGTTGCAGAACAACCCATGTGTCTCCCTATGCTATAGTTGTATCTTAGACTCTCTAAACAGATCAACAGGCACAGCACCTTGAGTACCGTGAGACAGAAGAAGAGGGATGTCCTCATCTTTCAGGGGCCCCATCTGAAGCTAGGGAGGGAGCAGAGGTCATATGGATGGCCAGCTCTGTGTCTATCCTGACCACTGGCCAGAGATAGCCCCCCAGGTCTCTGCCAGGATCAGAGCCAGCTGTGAAGATAAGCAGGATCACCTCAACGTTCAGTTTCTTTTGCAATAAGCAAACTGCTGTTAAGGGCCTGATGGGACCACAGTAGGAGCATCCTAGGAGGACCTTGGAAGGTCACTGAGAAATCAGAGGCCAGCCTCTGGCCCCTCCTTCCGTGCCCAGCTTTGATCTGAGGTTCCTCTTAAGCCAAACATTCCCAACGACCTTTGACCTGGAGGGGATGCTGCAGGCTCCAACCTCAGCTTGACACTGTCAGAGGTGACTGCTGATAACCTGCAGCCCTCTGGAAACACTGGTGTTGCCCCGTGGCACTGCTCTTGATGGTTACAGAGCAGCGTCCCTGGTCCCTTGCAGCGTTCGATTCTGCTTATGCCAACGGGGAGGTGGTGTCTTATGTACGGTTTCTGCGGCTGTGATGAATGCCACGACCAGAAGCAACTTGGAAAAGAAAGAATTCATTTGGTTTATGCTTCGGGTCACAGTCCATCTCTGAGGGAAGTCTTGGCAGGAACTGAAGTAGAAAACTATGGAGAAATGTGGCTACCCTGGCTTATGTTCTGTCTTCTGAGGGCTGGGATTAAAGGCGTACCCTACCTCACCTAACTCTGCTTTCTTTCTTTTTTTCTTTTTTTTAAAGATTTATCTATTTATTTATTTTATGTATGTAAGTACACTGTAGCTGTACAGATGATTGTGAGCCATCATGTGGTTGCTGGGACTTGAACTCAGGACCTCTGCTCACTCTGGCCCCGCTTGCTCCAGCCCAAAGATTTATTTATTATTATATGTAAGTACACTGTAGCTGTCTTCAGACACACCAGAAGAGGGTGTCAGATCTCATTACAGGTGGTTGTGAGCCACCATGTGGTTGCTGGGATTTGAACTCAGGACCTTCGGAAGAACAGTCAGTGCTCTTACCCACTGAGCCATCTCACCAGCCTTCTGCTTGCTTTCTTATACAGTCCAGGCCTTTCTGTCCATGGCACTGCTCATGGTGGGCTGGGACCTCCTACTTCAAATCAACCATCAAAGCGACTCCCCCATAGAGATGGCCACAGGCCAATCTGATCTGGCAGTCCCTTGAAGAGACTCTTGGTTGTATGGGTTGACAGTAAAAACCAGCCAGGACAAAGCTGAGTGGTAATGTCACATGCTGTAGTGGCACATGCCTTTAATCCCAGCACTTGGGAGGCAGAGGCAGGCGGATCTCTGAATTCCAGACCAGCCTGGTCTGCGGAGTGAGTTCTAGGACAGCTAGCGGCTAAACAGAGAATTCGCCTCCCAACCCCCAAATAACCTAACCAGGACAGATGTGAAAGTCATTTTCTTCTCTACATGGTGACATTCCCACACAGGGACTAAACTAGGTGAGGTCCAGCTGCTCCTCAGGACTAAGTGACCCATTTCTCAATACCTTTCACACCCCGAGACCTGGCAAGTTCGAGGTCCCAGAGGAAGCTGCGGCACATCTCGTCTCTCACAATTCTCCCACATCCACTGAGTCTGCCCGGAAAGCAGCCACAAACAGAAAGACAGGACTAAAGGACCCTGTGCTGCGGACGCTCCCATCTGATGTACAGAAGCCATACCTGTTGGGACCAGTTCATGCCCAGAGTCAAAGGGGCCAGAGACCTCACCCGAGTGCATTATGGGTGAGGGCCCCTCTGGCTTCAGAAATGTATAAAACACAGCTCTGGTCCCTGGTGGAGTCCCTCAAGGGCATAGGGAAGCCATGCAGACCAGAAATGATGCTGGTATGAGTCTCAGTGCCAGTAATGGGAACACCTGGGGTGTCCCCGCTGGACTCTGCTCGGATGACTGTCTGTCTGAGTGGCAGGTGTGCCCCATGGTCCCTCACTGTACAAGAAAGCCCCCTCCCATCCAGTCATCAAGGCTGCTGATAACCCAGCAAGCTGCACCCCTGAGAGACAGGGGTGGGGGGAGCAGGAGTCGGGGAACGATAGGGAGGACCGACTGAGTCACCAGGGGAACATCTCCTTGCAGGGTCCCAGCCCTGACGGCTCCATTTCAAGACCTGCCCTGAGCACAGGGCTCCGACCTCCAAGGAGTCCAGCCATAGCCTGGCAATTCCACCCACAGAAACTGCACTCTGTGACCTGACTGATTCCCACGGTCTGAGAAGTGACCATGACCTCTGACAGCCCAGGGCATCGCATCTCCTATGTGTGTGTGCATTGGCATACCCTGAGCGCAGGCAGCTGGTGTTCATGCTGGAAGCCCAGGGAGTATGCAGTTGTGTGTAACCTCTCTGTCTCACCCTGCACACCTCTATGCCTCTTCTCCAGTCACAAGCTGGGACCATCTGTCCCAAACAGAAACTCCTGTAGCTGTTATTCTTTGCCCTTTAGACCCGCTGTCTAATTTGTTTCTGAATGAGATAAACTATATGTAACATGGTTAAAGGCTTGGCTCAGCAGCCCTAACTTAACTCACAGTGCCCTGTAGCCAGCACTTCAGTCTTCTAGCACTTTCTCTAGCAGAAAGGCAGCTTGGTCTCTGTGAAACATGGACTCTGTACCATGTTTAGGCCCTGGCACCCTCTCCATACACCCAGTCTCCATGACTGGATGGCACTCAGGAGGCTGGAAGGGAAAAGAGTCCCACCAAAGGCACGGGTGGAACGAGACACGCTGACCTCGTATCCTTGGCTGTGGGCTTCAGGTTCGTGTGTGTGTGTGTGTGTGTGTGTGTGTGTGTGTGTGTGTGTGTTGTGGGATGAAAGCATTGCCCAGGGGCAGAGTGATGATTCTATAGGCAAAGCCAACTTGGCAGTGAGAGGTGAGAGGGACTGTGTAGAAGGAAGATTTCCACTCTACCACATTGCCACCTGGCCCTTTGACAAGTTCCCAGCCCCTCACTGACAGCCTCGTGGGGCTGGCCAGCCTTCCACGGGGCTTTGGGAAAACAGAGCCTACCCGCGCAGAGGCGGAATTTGGGAATCTGTTTGGCCCACGACTCTGGCATGTGGGCAGGCTGCTCCTCCACAGTAGTTTGAGCTGAGAGTCTAGAAGTCACCCTACAAAGTGTTCAAGGGTAGGCACGTGGGCCTGTTTATAGTCAGGTAGCCAGCAGCCTGCAGCTGACTGTATTTATTTATTTATTCCGAGGAAGCGGTCATTGGCGGCGGCCAGTTCCTCAGGATGTCTCCCATGATGCCTTTCTCTGCAGTCGGTTTCTCTAGCCTCAGCCACAGCCAGGAAGGTGGCACGTTTGGCATGACTGCCTAGTGGGCTTCAGTGTCTCCCAACCTGGAACTCACACTCCTAAGGAGCCCGTGGCTGGGAAAGCTGGGTTTCAGGACCCAGCCCGCTCCTCACGGAGCAAAGTCATGCCCATCCTATGGGGCTGAGTCAAAGCTTAAGCTGTGATGAAAGGCTCAAAAAAAGCTGTGACTGTGTGTGCTTGGAAACATCTGAGACTCGCTGTGAGCGCCGAGGGTACCACCATTGCTAAAGGACAGGAAAGCCATAACTCAGAGAGTCTGGCTATGGAGCCAGCCCGTAACCACACTGCCTCTCGGCGTCTGTATCGATTACCTTTCTATTGCTGTGACAAAAGACCAGGGCAAAGGCAACTTAGAGGAAGGCGGCTTTATTTGGCTCATGGGTCCAGGGAACTGAGAGTCCGTTGTGGAGGAGGGGTGTGGCCGGCCGGCGAGCAGCAGGCATGGTGGCAGGAGCTCGATGTGGTTCACACCCAGAACTGCAAAGCCTGAAGCTAGTGGTAGCAGTGCAGGCCCATCAATTCTAAAAGCCACCCTATTTAGTCATACTTCCTTCATCGGCTCCACCAAACTGGGGATCAAGTATTTAAACACCCTAGACGGTGCATGACATCTTATTTGAACAACCACAGTCTATGGGACAAGTTCTCCCCTGGGCCCCCCGTGTCTAGGCTGAGCCCCTCAAAGCCAGTGTGGGGGGGTGATATTGTCTGTGTGGTCATGGATAGGTGGGATGGAGTAGTAGTTCAGGGAAGGAGCCCCCGAGGCAGCATGGGAAGATCCGTCACTTCTGGTCTGTGATGACAGAATACCATGACCAAAGCAGCTTAGAGGAGAAAGGGGGCTTGTCTTAGTGAACAGGGGGTTTCAGCATAGAAACTGAGTCTTGGAGGTTGAAAGTGCAAGGTCGTAATGGCTCGGGGCTGCTTCCTCCCGAGGCCTCTATCCTTGACTTGCGGGCAGTATCATCCGGGGCCCTTCCATGGACATCCCTCTGTATGTGTGTGTCTGTGCCCTGCTCTCCGCCTGGAAGGTTATCAGTTGGGTTAGATCGCTCCGACATTCTCACCAGGATAGCTGTGACTCCGTCACCTTGGGAAGCCCTCGTCTCTAGGACTCAGTCTAAAGTACGAGGAGTCCAGGGGGTTGAGGGAGACACAGTCCAACCCCCAGGGTCTCTTTGGAAAAGCAGAAACGAATACTTCCCTGTCCATCTCCCAGTGACAAAAGGAAAGGAATGGACACGGGTCACCAGTGTTATTAGGGTGACCCCAAGCCTCCCATCGGTGGTGGCTTCCCAGCTACCCTGTGGCCCGGGCTGGCCATGCCTGCTTCTCCCCATACTGACACAGATGGCTCCCCACTCAGGACTTCTCACTACATAAACTTGCCGCTCCACCCTCTTGGCTCATGGAGGGCCAGATAAGGAAACTGCAAATACCTGGAATGTTTTGCAGCCAAAAGTGTTCTGAGGAGTGCCCCCCCCCAACCCCCTATCCCCAGATGCCTACAAGCCTACTGGGCCTAACTCTTCAGATACCAAATCTGTAGAGGAGTGGGGGGGGGTAGCCACAGGTATCAAAAGGGAAAGATGGTGAAGCCCCTGGCAGGCAGAACAGAGGGCCCAGTGTGGACATGGCCCTTAGCTGGACAAGCAGGTGGAGCATGGTACTTTGAGGGGGGTTTAAATTATACTGAAAGCAGTACATTCTGACACTGGCTGTATGGGCTATAGGGTGACATTTGAGGGGCCCAGGCCATGAAGGCATCGCTAGTCCCTCTCTAGAAGGAAAGCACCACCTGTTTTTCAGACACATCGTGAGAGCTCTAACCATGGGAGTTTCTGTTTGAGGTCTTAGACCTTTGGCTCCCAGCAGGCGTCCCTTACTAGCCACATCTGAGCTCTCTTCAGAATCACCATAGACACCGCCTGCACGAATCCTCCTGCTTCTTCTCTGACCACCATCATCCACGTAGCTTGGCTGGCTGCCTCTGCTTCTGTTTCTAGGCTCATTGAATCAACAGCGCCTCCCACTGGGGCTCCAGTCATGGCTGCAGGATCCATGGCTGCCTGTCCTAGCCAGCCTTCTACCACGGTTTCTAAGGAGGGAAGTTTCTAGAGGTTGTTCCATCTTGACCACTGAGCACCATTACTTTGGCCCATGGGGAGGCAGGGCATCATGGTGGGCATTGTGTGGTAGGGTAGAGCTGCTCGCCTCCTGGAGGGCAGGAAGTAGAGAACAGGCGGTGTCCCTGCCGGGGCATAACCCCAAAGACCTCCTTCTGCCAATGCGGCCACATCTGCTGAAGGTTCTGCCACCTCTCAATGCCTTCACCAGCTGGGGACAAGCCTTTAGCCAGTGGGAAACACTGGAAAGCCCTAGCATAGCCTGAGGTCTCTAAGCTCTCTACTGAGTCTCGGGTTGGGGGTGGTGCAAAGGATTCATTCTGCGTCCAGATTGTCACTAGGAAAGCCCCAGCAATGTCCCCCACAAACCAGCCCCTCTGCCCTGAGCTCTGCAGAGCATGTTTCTTGGTCTTTTGATCTCGTTTTTTTTTTTTTTTCCTCCCTTTCCAGTTAGCTCCTGTGATTCATTATTTATAGTGGTGACATTGGCTTCAGACACTAAAAGTGTAAAAAAAAAAAAAAAAAAAAAAAAAGCAAAGTGACCCAGAGCTTTAACAAGAGAGACAAGTGTATCAAGCATGACAGACAAATCCAAGCAGAGGACCCTGAGACCGGCAGGGCGAGCAAGGACAGTCTGCTGGCAGGCAGGCAACCGATGGAGCTGGAGGAGGCTCAGCAGGTCAGAGTAGCCTTGCCCTACTTCCCAAAGTGGGATTCCTGTAGACACCAGCCTCTTCTGCTGGTGAGAGTTTTGGGGTTGTAGCCCATCCGAGAGAGATGGATGTAACATCTGCCTGTCAGCATTGCCTGATGCTCCCAACACGCATGTCTTCCTGGATGATGGAGTGCAGCATGCCTAGTATACGCTCTGTGTGGTGAAAGAATACATACCCATTTGTCTTAGTCAGGGCTTCTATTCCTGCACAAAACATCATGACCAAGAAGCAAGTTGGGGAGGAAAGGGTTTATTCAACTTATACTTCCACACTGCTGTTCATCACCAAAGGAGATCAGGACAGGAACTCACACACAGTAGGAGTCTGAAAGCAGGAGCAGAGGCCATGGAGGGATGTTCCTTACTGGCTTGCTTCCCTTGGCTCACTCAGCTTGCTTTCTTATAGAACCCAAGACTACCAGCCCAGGGATGGCACCACCCACATTGGGCGCGCCCACCCTTGATCACTCATTGAAAAAAAAAATGCCTTACAGGTGGATCTCATGGAGGCATTTCCTCAAGGGAGGCTCCCCTTTCTCTGGGATAACTCCAGCTTGTGTGGAGTTGACACACAAAACCAGCCAGTCCACCATTGTCCCAAGCTCAGGGTCAGAGCTGGCATGGGACCAGGAACCCTGATGCTAAACTCCTTTTGCACTTTAATTGGTTCTTTCTAGAATCATGTATTCACCCCACCCCACCCCTAACAACTTGGACTCAGGGATGCAGTTGGAAGTAGGTGGAGTTGGCATTCTCACCCTGGGGGTAAGGAAATCTTGGTATACTACCTCAGAACTGACTTCCATCAGTTGGATATGAGTCCTCAAAGGCCCATGTGTTGGAGACTCGGTCTCCAGCCTGGGACATCACTGGGAAGTAGAGGGATAGTTCGGAGATGGAGTCTAATGAGGATATTTAGGGCACTGGAGGTGTGTGCTCTCAAAGGAGATGTTGGGAACTGGCGCCCTCCTCTCCCTCCCTTTCACTGCATGTCTAGAAGGCAAGCAATGATGCATCTCACCGCCTCACAAGCATGCTGCCTCACTGCTGGCTAACAGCAGCAGACTAGAACCACTAAACCACAAGGCAAACTGTGCATCCCCTCAGTAAGCCGACTGTCCCGGCTCTTTGCTCCAGGAAGGGAAAATTGGCTCACACAGTGGCCTATCTGGATCTCTCGTTTCATGATCTCTCCAGGGACAGGGGATTGGCGGGGCGGGGGGTGGGGGGTGGGGTGAGAGCAGGATATCTGGGGGCTGGGTATATGCAGAACATCAGCTTCTCATGTAGACAGCTCTGGACTTGGCTGCTCCCCTTCATGCACTCAGTGCGCCGTGGGCTCGCTCGGCTCACAGCTGCCGTTGCAGGAGTCGCCGTCTCGCTGGATCCTACTTCTGGCAGGACATCACTCTGTCGGTAGACTGCCCTTCATTTCTTTCCCGTGCCCTTGTTGGGTGGCTTTGGGAAAGTTACTTAACTCTCTGAGCTTTGGAGTCTGCAAAATAAGAGTATCCACTCTGGATGGGGGCTTTAGGGATTGGAAGTACCATGAGTTTCAGCAAAGAGAAGGTGCTGCTGCCACCCCTGCCCGTGAAACATCAGTTTCCACACCAGGGCCTGACCAGGAGGATGGCTGTTAGCTTTCTTCTGTGCACTTATCACATCATGTTTGTTTTAAGAAGCAACCCTTACATTTAGAGTTATACCACGAAACACAGGAGAAAAGTAATGTGGGCCGTGAGCTTGGAAGTCAGGTCATTGGGTAATGGGCTGAGCAGTAGTGGGGCCAGAGGGCAGGTCCTGGAACCCCGTGAGGCTGGGAGTGGGGAGCTGAGGCTGTGTCTCACCTCCTTCCACTTCAGCACATGTGTGATCTTGCCCCTCAAGCCAAGCCCCCCTCCTCCAGAGATAATTTCAGTAATAGGTCTGGAACACAGTAATAAATGTAAATTTCTGTTATTATTTCCTACTCTTTTTTTTTTCAAACGCAATGACCAGAAAAACATCTCCTGCATTAGAAAGGGAAATGAGGCCTAATACAGTTTTTATTTTAGCAAACAAAACAGCATGATTGCCTGCTGGTCAGCTGTAACCATCTTGGATATGACGTCATTGCTAAGCACTCTAAAGCAAGAGCCAGCACAGGAAGAATGGAGTGCTGAAATTTACATGTAGAATTTATAATTGGGGGTGAAATTCAAATATAGATGGGTGATGGGTAGGTGGATGGATGGGTGGACAGATGGATGGGTCATTGGATAGATATAAGGTGGCTGATGGGTAGGTGAATAGAGAAATAGTGTTAGGCTAGTTGGTGGATGGATGTTGGATAGATGGTAGACCAGATGGGCAAGCATACTAAGTGGGTAGATGGAGATATAGATAATAAGATGGGTATGGATAGAGATATAGGTGTTAGTATAGATAGTGGGTGGGTGGTAGAATGGATGATGGGGAGTTGGATGATGGGGAGTTGGATGCATGGATGATGGGGAGTTGGAGAAATGAATGATGGGGAGTTGGATGATAGATGATGGGGAGTTGAAGGAATGAATGAATGATGTGGAGTTGGATGAATGGATGATGGGGAATGGATGAATGGATGATGGGGAGTTGGATGAATGGGTGATTGGGAATGGATGAATGGATGAGTGGATGGCTAGAGAGACAGATAAGGTGGATGATGGACAGAGATGTAGGTATTAGGATAAATAATGAATAGATGGATGGGTAGATGATGAATGGATGGGGAGATGGGTAATGGATAAATGGATTATGGAGAGATAAGTGTTAAGACAGATAAGTGGGTGGGCAGATGGATGGACAGACAATACATAGATAGCTTGCAATGTTTTCTTTGGTAAACATGTTTTATTTGGGGATAGAATATGCAGCTTTGGTACTGGTCTCTATATGAAATATTTTCATGTTAAACACTTGTTTCTCAGGCACTGTAAAGGCAGTAGAACACACACACACACACACACACACACACACACACACACACACGGATACCTTTTAACCCATCCAAAAATGTGAAGGCAATGCCCCTGTGCTGGCGTTGGCTGGAAAGTGGTCCAGCTGGTTTTCACTTACGCAGCAACTAGCCTGAGAGGCTCTGTTAGCTCTGGGGATGGGCAAAGCCCAACAAGCCCACGGAGGCTTATGTAAAGGCTTAATAGCTGGCAAAAGCTTTAGAAAATGAATCAGTCTGTGATGGACAAAGTAAAAGGACCATGAATTGGTTTGTTCTCCATGGAGGAAGGAGCTAAATCAATACTCACTCCAAGGATGTAGCATTAAATACCCGCAGTTGAGAGTCAGGCAGACCTGAACTGTTCATCCATCCTGGGTGGGATCTCATGGCACAGAACTGGGAGACGCCTTCTTCCCCATGGAGAGCAGCTGAACCAGCTTCACACACCACCAGTGATCATCCCAGGCTCCAAGACATGCAACTCAAGTTTGCATCAGCACCAACACCTACTCCATCCTTCCGTGCCTAGACCTGTGCGGCTGATAACACATTAGGCTCCTGAGGTCCACTTGCTCTGTTTCTGGCTCGAGCATTGTCTCTGTCCCCATAGCTCTTGATAATAATGCTGGTGGCAATGCTGATAGAGCTATTATTATGCAGCATAAAACCCAAGGGACACGAAAACGTGCCCTAGTGGTCCTCACTGAGAGTTGGCCCTTGGAGACTGGCAAGACCTGTGTACCCTGTGCATATGCCCATGGATACTCAGAGAAGCTTGTCTAGGCCTGTGGGAAGGACCTCCCATCTAGAGCCTGCTTGCTGAACTAGGGGAGACCTCAAGCCTCCTAGAGGGAGCTCAAGCTGGTTGCTCACCTGCTGCAGTTGGAATATTGCTGGCTCTCAGTCATGCTTCTTAACTGAGCTCTTCTGTCTTTCAGTATCTGCTGCCCTTAGGGCACACTAGGACGCGGTGACTCATCAGTAGAGATCAGTGGGCCACTTAGAGCAAGGACAGCCTTGTAGATAGAATTCTGGAGCTGGCCTCATCTTGTCCCACACTGATGGAAACTCCCAGAAATCCTGGTCAGCAAGCTGAGGCCACATGTCCTTGGTGTCGGTTGCTTGTGAAATGGTCTTTTTCTCCCCTCCCCTTCCCTTTTTCCTTCTTGCTCCCCCCACCCCACCCCTTGCTCCAGCTTCCGCTCGCTCCAGACCCCAATTGCTCTGGCCTATAGGTTTTTCTTTTTATTTGTATCTCATTACAGATGGTGGTGAGCCACCATGTGGTTGCTGGGATTTGAACTCGTGACCTCCAGAAGAGTAGTCAGTGCTCTTAACCGCTGAGCCATCCTCCCCAGCCTGTGAAAGGGTCTTTGAGGTGCTAAGATTCCCGGGTTTAAGTGGCCCTTCCTGTAGTCACAGTTACCACCCCAGCAGCCATTCAGTTGATGTGGAAAGCTCTCATCGGCACCGGTGAGTCCTCACAGCATGCCTGTAGCCAAGGCAGGATGGTCTTCGCTTTCCACCTGGAGAATCAGAACCTCAGCAGGGCTGAGACACCTGCGCTGTTCAAGCTGTCCTGAATCCATGTGCCGATTTCTCTCTCCTTGCCTTCCTGCCATACATGTACTTGAGCCAGGGCATAACCCCAGCACCTGAGCAGAGCAATCCTGGAGATTTGAGACAGCCAGGGGAGTACAAGCTGTAGCCAGTTCTGGGCCTGCTGAGGTGGGACACAGCCAGCCACAGACACTCAGTCCCAGAATTGTCTCTGCTCGTAGACCATCCTTGCTCCCAGGACCTTGCCCTCCTCAGCTGAGGAGTATAGGACAGAAGTTTGCCCAGTCTCCAAAACTGACCCATTTTCTTCTCACAGGCTTGCACACAGGCCTAATATTTAAAGCAGATATAGGCTGTTGAGCACCATGTCTGAAATATCACTTATTTTGCAAGCTACATGTCTAGCACTCAGTATTGTATTAGGGGCAATAAGGAAGGGCATGCGTGGCCTTGTGTGTGGAATTGGGGGGCCCAGGTGGCACCTGTAGGCTCCTGTCAGCCTCAGGGTCACGTTGCCTCCGAGTGTCACGGCAGCTCTCAAATTAAGACAAGCCCCTGTCCCATGAAGTTGGACTAAGATGATCCTGGCTGTCTAGCTCTTCAGGCCTAGACAGGCCTGAATCCCTGTGGACAACGGCCTGCAGACTCGCTGGGAGAGTCACCTGGGACACTTGGGTCTCTGAAACACTGGATGTGGGGGAGCAGTGGAGACGTGGACCCCCAGGGTTCTCTCTCTCTGAATTCAGTCTGACCGTTAGAAACACGTCGTTGTTCCCTTTGCCCTGCACACCCTGGAGGTCAACAGGCACTGTCTCAAGGCCTTCAGTCTTTGTAAAACCACACTCAGCACCTGCTTGCCTTCCTAAGGAACCACCAGTCCTGCTTCGGAGTCTGTGCCAACCCCAGAGTCTCTCCAATGCCTCTCTTCCCTTCTGATTTCCTCTGGCTCCCTCCTGCTCATACAGCCTCCACGCCCAGCCATATGCTATTTAAGTCCCAACCTCTGTCCTCTGGTTAACTGTTTAATTTTTTATTTTATTTTATTTTTTTGTCGTTGTTCTTGGCTTCGAGCCAAGGAATTTTTGCTCCCAATAAAAATGAAGAAGAAAGACCTTCTCTCCTCACTTGAGATTTTTATACATACATACACACACACACACACACACACACACACACACACACACACAGAGCCTCTTGTTCACACCTGCTCCTTTATCAGAGACTAGCCTCGGCTTTTGGAGCGAGATGACCTTCTCCTTGGTTATAAAAAGCCCGCACAAATTCATGGCAGAAGACTGGGGAAATGCAGAGGATTATCAGGATGAAAATAAAAGGATCCATTATCCTACCACCCGAAGAGCCGCTGTTGCTACCTCGAGACCTCAGTGGCAGGGTGCTTATGCAGGTGTGCATGTGTGCATGCATGCATGCATACGTGGGTGCATGTGTGTCTTTCTTGCCCACAGCTGTGCCTGGGTTGTTTTTGTTTTTGTTTTGTTGGTTTGGTTTTTTTTTTTTTCTCCACACAGCCTCCCATCAGCAGCCTTCCCACTGTTGCCCTAAACAGTCTTCAGAGGAACCAATCTGAACGCGTTTGTTGCGTTCTGTCTGGGGATGCACTCAACTGAAACCATCTCACGGTTTATGAGACCCGTATGGTTTTCATTCCACGTGCTTGTGGTAAACGGTACCAGGGGAGCTTCCCCAACTGCTGGTAGGGGTACTGTGCCAAGCAGTGGGGTGGGCGTGAATCCGGGAAGTAACCTGGTTCGCTGGGACAGTTGGATGAGCTAATTCATGGGCTGCATTGGAATGGTGACTGGCCAGCGTGAGATCAAAGCTTTTACTGCTGGGATCAAGAGGCAAAGGGCATACGCCTTACCTAACGGCTCTCCTCTAGGGTTTCCTGGAGACTTCCTTAGCTGGCGTCCTCCGTAACACCTCAGAACCCATATGGAGTGTTAACCCCGTTCTTGAGGACTACCGTGGCTTTATAGGAAACTGTAGAGAGAGCACTGTGGGATCAGATTTCCCTGCGCCCCGTTTCCCAGGGTGGCATCTTACAAACACCCCCCACCCCCATAATAACATATCCTAGATGCCAAGAGCGTCATGGTTCACCTATGAGGGATTCAGGCTTTCCTCATTCCTGGACCCAACTTGTTCCACACATATCACTTCCCGTGCGGGTTCTCTTCCCAGCCACCATAACATAACTGTCACCTCAGGACGCCCCTAGCCTAGCACACACTGCTTGCTGCCCTCACCCCACCCATTCCCATCCAAGTACCGAACAAACCATCTGCTCCCCCTGAGGTGACGCCGATGACCCGCTGAAAGACCCATTCCGACCAAGTTCAGCCTGGGAATTGGATTTACTCACATAGCATAATATGAAAGAACCCTAAGCAGCCACATGACAGAAAGTCTCAGCCAGCATGGGTGACAACTTCCCCATAGCAGCACTGACCGAGCCCCCACCTCTACCTCTGGTGTACTCTAACCCCTGTATACAGCTGGCTCAGGAGGTGGCCCAGGAGAGGCACAGGAGGGGGCAGGCTCATCCCTGAGGGTCTAATGACCTTCCCAGCTTTCTATAAGAGTCTTTACAGGCCAGATCTAGAGAGTTCCTTGTGATTACAGCTGCCCTTATTTCAAGGCACTAAGGCCCTGACAGTCTTGGAGAACAGTGTTCTACAGGACGGGGCGTGGTGATAACAACTGACAGCCACCCCAGAAAACACTGGGTTGTTCCCATTGGGGGACCTGCCCTTTACTTTTTGTTACCAACTCGATAGTCATCAGTATTTGCTTGGATCCCTTGGGTCCAGCATGGTTGACTTCCGACCCCATTGCCTCCCGATGCTAGCTTGACACAAGAGGCTCAATGAGGGCCACCATCAACAAACGGAAGACTCTTCAAATGGTTGATCTGAGATTCGAGGGTCTGAGGGCAGGGCGGAGCGGGGGAGTGGGGCCGAGAGGCTGAGGTAGAGGACCGTAGGAATCCAGTAGCAGGAGAAACGGACACTGTAGGGTCCCAGCACCCTCCTGGGCTCTCGTCCTCAACAGTGGCTGTGAAGCTGTTGAGGGGAGGGCGATGCAGAGCCTTCGGAATTCCTATGAAGAGGGTTTTACTGGGGCTTTGTTACTCTGAGTTCAAAGAGACTTGGTGAAAAATTGTTGCTAAGGCAATTGACTGAAACATTCTACCGTCAGGGTTATGGTAACTCTGAGACATGAAAAGCCTTATGTTTTTCCAGCAGCTAACTCCTCAGTGGGACTTCCTCAGCATGGATTTTTTTTTTTTTTTTTTTTAATAGTTTTGAAAGGTAGCAAGGGCTTTCAGCGATGTGGAAAGGAAACTCATGCCACCCCAGTTCCCACCCAGCCTGCAGGATAGAGCGGAGCTGGACCACAGAGGAAGTTCCCAGGCACTGCAGCTCCCCGGGGTGGGGGGGGCAGGGGCCCCAGCTGTGGAGCTGCTGCTAAGACTAAGTTTGGTTTGGGCTTTTCTTCCCAGCCTGTCAACTCAACCAAACCTCAATTGCTGTTTGATTATCGAATTTGCCCCCCGGGGCCTGGGAGAATTTCCTAACTGTAGAACCACACCGGCCTGTGTTAGAACAGGCCTACGGTTTCTGGTGGTCGCTGGCTTAATGCCAATCTGTGTAAACCGACCACATAACTACTTCGTGGTGTGGTTAAAGGGAAGATTTTTACTGAGAGACAGACAGACAGAGAGTCAGAGAGAGAGAGACAGAGACAGAGACAGAGTCAGAGAGAGACAGAGTCAGAGAGAGACAGAGTCAGAGAGTCAGAGAGAGTCAGAGAGAGAGACAGAGAGTCAGAGAGAGAGTCAGAGAGAGACAGAAAGACACAGAGAGAGAGGCAGAGACAGAGACACAGAGAGAGACAGAGAAAGAGAGAATCCAGAGGCATCTGGAAGTGTCCAGAGCAGAGAGACAAAGAAGTAGACTGATGAACAAGGCCAGAAGACTGGACATGGCCTGGACTATCTTGGCGATAACAAAGAATCACAGGGGACAGAGAATAAAATACCAGGAGGAGGAGTTGAGAATAGAATACTAGCAAGACCTTCAACTAGTAAGAGTATCAGGCGGGAGAGAAGGACCTAGAGACTGGTGTGGGGGACACTGAAGTATATAACTCGCTTCTGCTTGTGAGTTGGGATGGAGGAAACCTGGAGGCTAGCTAGCACGGACCCAGATATGCCACAGGTATACATATATATGTTCCTTGGAGGGCCGTGTGTCTCTGGAATTTGCTGGAGGTGAGGGACATGACTCCTTTTGGTAGATGAGAACCAGCTTCACAAGTTCCTGGGGAATGCTCAGTTTTTATCTAGCCACCAGAAATCCTCCCGTATGGGGCTGAGCTCCTTGCTGGATATTTGGGCTGCCTTTTGGACTTTGGGAAACTGGAGTTTCCTGTGGACCTGACCCAATCCAAGCCAGCGTCTCATGGGCCCAGCCAGAAACGTGCAGAGAAGTTTCAGGTGGACATGCAGAAATGAGCGGTCTGTGATCCCTCAGTGTGTGTGTGTGTGTGTGGGGGGGGTGTCACAAAGGAGCCACCAGCAGAATCGTCAGGCAAGAGACTGGCTGCTGTCCCCTTGTGATATTCTGTCTGGACTGCACCCCCACAGTTACCTGGCAACAGCCCGGTAAGCCTGACTCACTGTAAAAGGGGCTGCTTGACCCCGTCTCTCTCTCTTGTCTCTCTTGCCTCTCTTGTCTCTCTCTTGCTCCCTATCTCTCCCCATTCCCTTGCCCCCTCTCTCCACTTGGCATGGCCGGCCTCTACTTCTCTCCTCTCTCCTTCTCTCTGCCTTTCTCAGCCTCTGCTACTCTCTTAACGCGCCCTCCCCATGCCCTAAATAAACTCTATTCTAGACTATACAGTTGTCGTGTGGCTGGTCCCTTCAGGGGGAAGGGATGCCTTGGCATGGGCCCCACCCAGGTACCCCCTTCCCCCTGCACCCAGCCAGAACATATTCTTCTACTTCTTTATCTTTGTATGATCACAACACCCCTCTCTATCAGACTCTGGCTCTTCTGTACAGGCTCCTAATCACTCAGGAGAGGGGACAGTCACAGCTGCCGTGGCAGT